>BSBM01000344.1:12282500-12567500 GCA_027924585.1 Larix kaempferi
AAAGAATCCAAAATGGTTCCAAGGGAACTATCACATGGATGAAGCAAATATAGACCTCATCATGAAGGAATAGATTGATGAATGGAAGGTCGAAGGACCTATGATCATTGACAACGACTCCTAAGAAAGTAATGCCATTCCAACACCAATTGTTGAAGAGTCACCGTCAGGCAAAAGGAAGGAGCCAGGAAGCTCAGTACTAGAAAAAGTCCAGAAAAAGAAGCAGAAGGTTGTAAAGGGCCAGTCAGAAGTGAAGCTCCATGATGACGATTATGAGATGATTGCATCCACATTCACCGCGCATCTAGAAGATGCGCTAAACCTCAAATATAGTAAGGATGAGGCGATCCAGGCAAGTTTACAGAAGAATCTCACCACGCTGCAAGGCATAACAGAGAAATTCGAGCATGTCCAACGCAACTTGCCCTTGCCGCGAGATTCAGAATCGGAAGGAAGGTCAGGGGACACTTCATAGACAAAGAAAATACCCCTAGCCCTGACCTTGCCACCGAAATCACGCATAGTCCAACTTGACTAGTTAAGCATAAGGATACTGCGTGAACAGTTAGCTCCGGGCACGAAGGACATAGAGCATGTGGACATCGACATCGCGATGTTGCCACTAGAGGGCCTACACAATCTGCACTTGCAAGTTGTCGAAGAGATCCAGGATAGAAGTGTGGTCACTCTGACCCAACACCATCAACTGCAAGAAAATTATAAGCTGCTGGAGGAAGCTAGTTTAAAGAAAACCATGGCACTTGAAGATGAGCATGACCGACGAAGAAGAATAGAGCATACTGTCGCTTCGGTCTGCGCGGAGATACTCGAATGCGAAGAGCAGCCAGAGCCCGCAGATACTATCCTTAAGATCGGCTCAGTGGTCAACGATCTTAAGGCTGAGATGAAAGACATGGAGACTAATTACCACACTAGGATAGCTTCCTTGGAAGCACAGAATCAGCCAAAGATGCCACCAGACCAGGCAGAGCTCATAGCAACATAAGTAAAAGCAGCCACAGAAATAATAGCCAGTGAAGTATCAAAGTGTCAAGACTTGCTAGACGAAGCTACGAGAGTATTCACTATGCTGCAAGAGGACCTTGAGCTGCTGCAGGTCCAGACAACTATGAAGGAAAAGGAAGCCACGTTGGACACACTGAACGTGGAGATAAAGACCTTGCCACCAAAGGTTAGACTCTGCAGATTTCCAGAATTCAGAGAACTAAAGAAACAACTTGTAGTGTTAAGAGAACACAAGGCTGAAGTTGGAGACAAATCACAGCCCCTGCAAGAGGAAGCCCACGAACTAACACAAAATATAGAAGGAAAACTGCAGGAACTTCGCGACGTGCAGGCGTTAGTATGTCACATCCCCATCTTGACCCTATCACATTAAAATGGTAAATGATGTAATCTTGTTATATAATCGTGGTGAGGAGCTCAAGGCCAAGGCCCTGCCATCGATTTATTGATGCATATGGTTTACATGCTAGCCCGACACAATGGAATTGTAAATACCATGTAAATATGCATTTAATAAAATACCCACAACTAGCTATGCAATGCAACAAGAGATGGGGGCATGATTTTACAAGGAATTGGGAGGGAAAACATTCAAACCCTTGGAGCCAATCAAGTCAAGCCAAGTGTCAATGAGAGAACCAATCAAACCCTCAACTACCCATGTTGATTTTTGTACCCAATCATTGATTTCCCCCAAGAGTTGGTTGAGGTAGTTAATGCCTTGGGGAATGGGAGGTATGGCTGTCCAAATTCGGGTATGGGAAAGCCACCCTGCATGGAAAATCGTGTTTTGCTTCTTGGACAAGAAAAGAGCCATGAATTCCTCCCCAAGCCATTACCCATTAACTAGTCTTCCTCCCTCACGAGTTTGGAGCTACCTGGGCATTTTCCAGCCATGTTTGATGTGTTTTCCTTCATTCTCCTAGCTGAGAAGGGTGTTTTTGTATTGTATACCAGTGGGGAAGAAGGGGAATGGAATTGGGGTTCCATAGAGACCGTTTTTGTTGTTAAATGATGAGAGAGTTGGGGAGAAAACATTTTCCTCCCTGTGAATGTTTTTCCCCATCCCACAATTCGTTTTTGGATGGAAACAATTTGGGGAAAGCCCAAACCCATGGCCATTTTGTTGGTAAATCCATTGCTTTGGATTGAGCTTGAGTGTAAGCCTCTAGGGTTCAAATGTAGCCTGATAAACCCAGCTGTGGACTAGCTTGGCTCAGATGAAATGATTAATTGGCTGTGAAAGAGTGAATGTCCCCTTTTCCTTATAAGAATCATGCCCAGCTCGGGGTTGGCCATTGTGTTGAGAGATTGATGAACACAACTTGCCTATGGTCGGGTGGAATGTTGCAGCGACATAGCTAGTTGTTTGGGACAATTGCACAATAAAGATAAGTGTTTTTCTGTCCATGTATTACTTCTGCAATGTTTAAATTGATGACTGTTTTTGATATGCTGTATGCATGAGTAATGTGTGTGGATAGTTTTTATTCCGCTGTGCATGTTTAATTGATTTGCATCTGCACACTCTTGAATTTATGTGTATGAATCTAATGCATCAGCTGAGTTTATGTGAAAGCCCAGAATTTGGCATCATGTTCCCTTCCTTTCCTTGAAGAGATGGGAGGGTACATGATAGATGGTATCAGAGTTGTTGGTTGCAACATTGGGCCTTTATGGGCTACCTATCATAGTTGCAGAGGTAAGTATGCTTCCTGCTTAGCATTGATAGTTAAGAAAAAAAAAATTCAAAATTTTTCTAAATGTCTATGAGTTTCTGCCAAAAAACTATGCCGGCGGAGGAACTCGGCAAGTTCGTCTGCAACGACGGAAGAACTTAGCGAGTTCGTCCGCAATGGCGGAAGAGATCGGCTAGTTGCTTCGCAATGGATTGCCTAGAAATTTTAAGTTCGGCGAAATAGATGGAAAAAATTCGGAAGGAAAAGCTGAGTTTGATCGGAAGAACTTGGCAAGTCGCCCCGCAATGGCAGAAGGACTCGGCGAGTTGGTTCGAAAAACTTTCTAAGTGTTTTCGATGTCAAAAAGGAAATTTCGGGAGGACTTGGCGAGTTGCTCCAAAACGGCAGGAGAACTTGGCGAGTTGCTCCGCAATGGCGGAAGAACTTAGCTAGTTGGTCCACAACGGCGGAAGGACTCGGTGAGTTGGTCCGAAAATTTTCAAAATTTTTCTAAGTGTTTACGGCGGAAAGAAATCGGCAAGTTTTGCTGAAATGGCGGAAGAACTCAGCAAGTTGGTTCGCAACGGCGAAAGAACTTGGCAAGTTGGCCCGAAACAAGTCGGAAGAACTCAGTGAGTTGCTCCGAAACAGGGAATTTCAACCATTTTTCAGTGAAATTTTTAGGTGCCCGAAAGAGAAAAATGCCATGGAACTTATGTGCTAGACTGCGCGAAATCAAAGGATTTACAAAAAAAAAACAAAAAAACGAGGCCGTTGCCCTCGACCCGCCCTGCAGTGGCAAGCCACAAGGGGGAAAGCCCCCTTGATCCTCGTCATCCCCCGGAGACAGTCGTGGAAAGTGCGAGATGCATTCTCTATGCTTGGAATGAGAAGTAGAAATTGCATAAAAGGGGTTGTGAAATCTCAATGAGAGTAATGGGTTGTAATACCCATTGTGGAGGATGAAAAGGAAATTTCTCACCTTAAACTATTTTTGTTTATAGCATAAGAATTGCATATTTGGAAAATATCAATAATGAATGTTATACACGTATGTATATACTGAATTGCTAATTCGTGAGAAGATCATAGCTAATGAATCCTTGTGTGCGTGGTAGGGAAGCCAAGAAAAGGATTAGATATGATGTGGAGGAGGAACTCCATGTCATGATGAGGAATTGGAAAGAGAGAATTCCTTAACTCCTCCATTGCTATTATATTTATATTTCTTGAGTTGTCTATACTGAAAATTATGGCATAGGGATGCTGGAAATGCAAAATGATAGATAGATGAAGTGAATATGTACTAGATGGCATATTGCACAGTGCATGTGAAAATGTTTTTTGCGTGTATATGATATTGAATATTAGTAAAATAGTCAAGTTTTACATATGCAATGAGCCACTTAAGATAATTATTGTGGTTGCTAATAATTAGTCATGTTCACATTGGTTGTAGGACCAAAGACAACCGAAGCATAACTAAGGATGTGGATGATGATTGTTGCATACAACCTTATGAAGAGAGGATGGTGCAACAAATCCATGATCATGATGCTGGTAAAATGACAGAGTAGCCTTGGTAAGAGGCCAACTGATCAGGTAACATCAAGCGATGTTAATGACAGCCATGCAGGGAATGATTATTTATGCGTGAATTGCATGAATGTTGAAAGAGGATTTGGTGAGATCCCTTCAACTATGTTCAAACTATGATTGATTGGTTTGCATGTGGTATTGAGTGCCTAAATGTGAATGTTGACCCACCGAGTATGGTGAGGTGCAGTTAAGTAAAGGCAAGGAGCCTTGCACCCTATAGTTTCTTAGAAACCTTAATGCATTCATATGAAAATTATATCATACCATTTGTGTATGTTGGTTGTGAGTTTAACAACCAAAGCAAGTGATGACTTGTGGTCCTGTTGTAGTGTATGCCATATGGGATAGGCATGGTTAGGCTATAATATGTTGGAATGCATAGTATTCATGGATTAATGCAAGGTTGTATTGAAAGATTATGCTAGTGATGTAAATGTTGTGAATATGCATTGTGTGAATGCATGGGTGTGACATATATATGTTTCAATGTAGTTAGATAATAGATGAAATGGTGGACTATCATTAATCCTGAGACCATTTCATGAGCTGCTATGAATGCAGGAGGAAGACTGCATGAAGAAGGTAGACAAGTGATGGGCTACCAGAGCACTCTGCTGGAAGGACAGAATTGCATGGAATGGGAAGTAATGAGTATTTACAGTTATTTAAATTGCATGGATAGTGTGACTATGTCTTGCAATTTTATTGTGATAATGATGCATATATAGAAATGTATATATTTCATTGCATTTCAAATGTTAACAGCTGAAAGTGTTTGAATTATTGAGTGTTATAATTCTGAGATCACTTCAGTGACTGTTATGGCAATGAAAGCATTATATGCATAGATACTCACAACATGTTTGGCTGATTGAAGTTTCAGTTCTTAGGTAGAAAAGTCCTGCGTATGGCAATGAGGATAAGTCCATAGTAAAGACCGAGATCTACCATGTGTAGAAGCCAAAGGTTATGAGAAGGTTCTCATGGTTGTAATTTATGCATGAAACAAATCTGAAAATTGTCTGGTTTTAGTATATGAGAATAGTCTCATGGTTGCAAATCTAATTTCTGTAGGAAAACATATTTACAAATTTCAGATTTGAAGTTATTGTTAAATGTTGCCGACTGTTTGGCTATTTGATAAGTGTGCCAGGATGACACATTGCAGGAAGACCATCTGTGATGGCTTGCAGAAGCCAAACTAGATGGGAAGGATCCCATGCCTTGGAAATGGGTTTTGGGTGAAACGCCATTATAAATTTTGATAACACCTCAGCTGCACTGCATGTGAGTGAGAGGGTGAAATTATGCCAAGAAGGCATGTGTGAGTTATGAAACGTGGAAATAATGGGGTGGCAAACCGAAGTACTGTTGACTCAGAGAAGGGAGCCCCATTCTTCGCCAATCAAGGAAAGATACATCTGTAAAACGGATGAGTATTCTATAACCCCAGCTAAAGAATATGCATGTCTGGTTACTAGAGTTAATATGCAAAGCATGTTCTATTATTTCATTATTATGTTCTATTAGGTCCTACATGGCTCACATCGGAAAGGGATGCATGCCTTTCGGATGTTGGGTTATGATAGGGTTGTCAATATTGACTACACCCTAAGGGAGTGGATGCATTCCTGGTGTTTCAATATTTGATAGTGAATGATATGAAATATGGTTACAATTTTAGAGTAGGAATACTGATGAACCTGCTTATCCTTCTGGTGCTATCAGCTTACACAGATGCAATTTGGTGTTGCACATTGAGAGGAAAAGTGAAAAAGGGTGCTCAAAAGGACTGTATGGGCAGTGGTAACCTTTCTACGCTCACACTAAAGGACACTAGAAGGGATGGATAGGCCCGTGAAGTTGTGTTGCAGAAAAGGGGTATCATCCTTGTGTAGTGTGAGTGGGTATTGTGGGGCCATGCTAAGCCTGCAGTCAAGAAAGTCACCTATAGAGTTCCTAAAGGGAACTGTTGGTTTGCACAGGAGAAGGAGTGCCATCCTTGTGTGGATGAAGAATTGTATGATGCCTGATAAACCTAGTCGGTGTACTGGCTTGGCATGTTGTTAAATTGGATGCCTGATAAACCCAGTCGGTGTACTGGCTTGGCATTGGCTATTTTCATGTTGTGGAGATATTGGTGAAGGGTGTTATTTCCTGACAAACCTAGTCGGAGAATTGGCTTGGAAATGGTCGTTGTATGCTTGATAAACCCAGTCGGCGTACTAGCTTAGCATACTGATTTTTAAAATGCTTGATAAACCCAGTCGGCGTACTAGCTTAGCATACTGATTTTTGAAATGCTTGATAAACCCAGTCGGCGTACTGGCTTAGCATACTGATTTTTGAAATGCTTGATAAACCCAGTCGGCGTACTGGCTTAGCATACTGATTTCAGGGATGCCTAATAAACCCAGTCGGCGTACTGGCTTGGCATTGCCTATTCAGATGATGTTGTGGAGCAGCATGTGTGCTGACCAAGCATCCACCCCACAGGTGATCCAAGGCTTGTAAAGCAGAGAAGGAAACCTGTGGAGTAGCGAGGAAACACACAATACAGATAAGTATTCATTTCCATTTATTTCTTGTTTGGAATAATGAATATTTCAGGTATAAGTCTTCTAACAGCTAAGCTGATACACTATTGTTTCCTTATTGGAAACCTTGGCCATTGCAGGAAGCAAGGACCCTGAAAGAACTATAAATTCTTGGTAAACCCAGAGAGTAACTGGTTGGAGCTATAAATGCTTGGTAAATCCAGAGAGTAACTGGTTGGGCGTTATAAAATTCTTGGTAAATTCAGACAATAGTTGGTGGGAACATTAACCACTTGATGTTGTGGAGCAGCCGACGTGCTGGCCAAACAGTCCTTAATTAATTGATAAAAACCAGTCGGCGTACTAGCCTGGCTGTTAGGAACCCATGTCTTTACTTTGTTAGTATATTGTTGTTGGACGCATATGCTTTGTAAGTCGTCTCGTAGTATTTGTTGATCAATAGTTTGTGTTATTATTGTTAGCGCATATGCTTTGTAAGTTGCCCGTAGTATTGTTGATCCATAGTTTGTAGTGGCCCATGGTTTTGACCCATAGTATTGGCGCCTAGACTTAGTATATAAGTGTGTGTTGAGACCTATGAAGGCATCGTGAAGTTATTTGTATTGAGCTTGCTCATAGGAGGTTGCCCCCTCGAAGTGGCCTCTGATCAATATAAAAGTGATTCTGAGTTCTGTCATTTCTGCTATTTCACATATTCTTATTAATTAATTGTTGCAGGTGCATCACATCTGGTATCAGAGCACTTTCTTGGGCTCGTTGGGTGAAATTTCTGCCAAATTTTTTTTCGCATTATTGCAGGTTTGGATTTGGGAATAATCCCTATCCGCTTAACTGTGGGAAGTACTTGGGCATAAGCCCTAAAACTCATTGTGAGGAGTACCACAGGAACCCCGAAGTAGCTGGCCCATTGAGAGGACCTGCCAGCGAAAGGACAACGACCCCTACCTGATTGACTAGTTCCCACCTGTGAGGTAAACCAAGAGCTGTCGTTTGTGGCAAAGTGGTTATCAGTTTTACCTGAGCCGTGGAGTGAGGGGTACTGCCCCAATATGCAAGCTGTCAGACAACATTAGTGGCCGAGTGAAACCCCTGAACTGTTAGGAAGCTGCACATACCTGGGGTCCATATCTATTTTCAGTTGAACTGTTGTCGATCACTACTGTGCCGTTTCAAATCCAGCTGTTCAGATCCATTCTGCAAGCCGTTCCAGATCCAACATTTTTCAATCCATTTGCCGATTTATCTGTTCCAGATCCCTTCCGAGCCGTAGCCGCTCCAGTCTGGAAAAAAAAATCGAGTATAAAATTTAGTTTTTTCTCCATATCTCCCTTGTTTTCACTTTGTTTCCCTTGAAATTTTTCGGGAAGCCCTGTCATCCCATTCTGCATATTTCATTCCTGAGGACCCTATCCCCAATTCCCCTTCCCAAAGCCCGAAATCCCACATTTGTCTATTTTTAGGGTTTGCCATAACTTCTTCAAATTTCACCCAATCACCTTCAAATTTTACCATAGAGTTCCTTTCTGAATTCTGCTTCTTTGTCCCCCTCTGCCAAATTTTCCCATTCTTTCACCCCGCTTCTGAAATCCTCATTTTTGCTTCCCTGTCTATTCGACAGTGTCCAAAACCTAGTCAAACCCCAATTACCCTTCAGATTTTTTCCCAAGTCCAGATTTTCTTTTACTGAAGCAGTTTCTGTTTTTGTTTTCCTACCCAGTCAACCAAAAAAAAAAAAAAAAAAACTCCTGGTTATGGTTGTCACCCGTGCAGGCGCAAAAACCATGGAAGACGCACTTGCAGCCATCCAAGCCAAACTCCAGGATCTTGATGAGAAATTTTTAGGCCTCCATCTTGAACATTCAGCTATGAACAACAAACGACAGTCCGAGTCTTCATCAGACAATGGGTTCTCTTCTTCCAACAATTTTCGTGGTCCGAAGCTTGATTTTCCTCGCTTCAATGGTACTGATCCAACTGGATGGATCTATCGTGCAGAACAGTATTTCAGTCTGCATAATACTTTTGATGTCAACAAAGTTCCGCTGGCATCCTTTCATTTGGAACAGGAAGCGCTTCAATGGTACCGTTGGTACATCAAGGATCATGAAGAGCCAAAATGGCCAGACTTTTGCAAGCTCATTTTGCAACGATTTGGTCTCAGTGCTTTTGATGACTTCATAGGATCCCTCACTAAACTTCGCCAAATTGGCACTGTGAGAGAGTATCAAACCGAATTTGAGAAACTAGCCAACCACACCGAAGGATTGTCTGATGACTTTTACCGGAGTTGTTTTATTAGTGGTCTAAAGGATGCCATCCGCTCTGAGGTCAAAATGTTCTGTCCCAACATAATGATGGAAGCCCTAGGGTTGGTTAAGTTGGCAGAAGACAAGATTGCAGCCCAACAATGTTGCAAGCCCACTTTTGTTCCCTTCCAAAATATGGGTTCTCAACGACCACCTATACCGCAGGCTCCTCAACCAAATCCTATCAAGCGTTTGTCTAAAACAGAGATGCAAGCACGCAGAGAAAAATGGCTTTGCTATAATTGTGATGAGAAATTCACTCGGGGACATAGATGTGTTCAGCAAAAGCTCTATTTCTTGGATGTGGATTCTCCGCCTGCCTCTGAAATTGGTGACGAAGATCCAGAAACACTGGATGCTCTAGTCGACATTCAGGAACCGCCTATTGACCCTCCGTCTCAGGATGACCAGCCAAAGATATCTCTCCATGCTTTAGCTGGAATCACCACCCCCCAAACAATCCGGGTCAGGGGTTACTTCAAGAAGCTTCCTCTTATAATACTCATTGATTCTGGTAGCACTCATAATTTCATTGACCCTCGGATCGCCAAACAAGCTGATTGTTTTATCCATCCTTGCTCCAACTTTGAAGTCATGGTTGCCAATGGGGGCACCTTACCTTGCAAAGGGAAGTGTCGAAATGTGTGTATCTCTATGGGATATTATACCTTGCGCTCTGACATGTTTGCCTTGACCTTATGCGGATGTGATGTGGTTTTGGGCGCTCAATGGCTAAGCACACTTGGCCCTATCTTATGGGATTTTGCTGAACTTTGGATGCAATTTTCCCTCAATGGATAAAAACACACATTGACAGGATTACAACCAAGTTCTCTCAGCATCATCAGTTCACATAGCATGGAAAAACTCCTCAAGAAGAATTCACATGGTGTCATTGCTCAGATCCATTCCATTCAGATGCAACCATCAGCGGTCTCCACTACTCCTTTGGATCTACAACAAATTATGGATCGATATACAGGTGTCTTTGTTGAACCAGTGGGATTGCCACCTTCCAGGCCAGAATACCATCGTATTCAGCTCCTTCCTAGCAGTGTTCCTCCCAACATTAGGCCCTATCGCTACCCATTTCACCAAAAAACGGAGATTGAAATGCTTGTTCAGGACTTATTGAAGCAAGGTATTATTTGCCCAAGCACTAGTTCCTTTTCTTCTCCAGTTATTCTTGTCTGCAAAAAATATGGGTCATGGTGCCTCTGCATTGACTTCCGAGCACTGAATCACCTCACCATCAAGGATAAGTTTCCAATTCCTGTTTTTGATGAGCTTCATGGGGCTCACTTTTTCTCCAAGTTGGGTCTTCGTTCTGGGTATCATCAAATTCGGGTTCATGATGATGATATCCCTAAAACAGCTTTCCACACACATGATGGCCATTATGAGTTTTTGGTCATGCCCTTTGGCCTCACTAATGCTCCTTCCACATTCCAGGCCTTAATGAATAAAATATTTCGACCCTACTTGCGGAAATTCATTCTGGTATTCTTTGATGATATCCTCATCTACAGTAAAATGTGGGATGAACATCTCCAACATCTGGATCTTGTCATGCAACTTTTCTCTGACCATCATCTCCATGCCAAGCAGTCTAAATGTGTTTTTGGACAGAAGGAAGTTGAGTATCTCAGGCACATTATCTCAGCACAAGGGGTTCGTGTGGATCCTGCCAAAATCGATGCCATGAACAATTGGCCGCATCCTTAGACACTCAAGAGCCTTCGTGGTTTTTTGGGGTTGACTGGCTACTACCGTAAGTTTGTCAAGGATTATGGGAAGATTGCAGCTCCATTAACTGCTCTATTGAAAAAGGATGCTTTTACATGGACACATGCTGCTCAGTGTGCATTTGACAAACTAAAACAAGCTATGTGTACTACACCTGTTCTAGCTATGCTCGATTTTTCCAAGCCCTTCACTATTGAGAGTGATGCTTGCGGCAATGGACTTGGTGCTGTTCTCCTTCAAGATGAACACCCCATTGCGTTCACCAGCAAAGCCCTTTCAGGTAAGAATTTAGCTACCTCTACCTATGAGAAGGAAATGATGGCTATTTTGCATGCAGTACAGAAGTGGCGCCATACCTATTACGGAATCATTTCTGCATCAAGACTGATCACCAGAGTCTGAAATATTTCTTGGAACAACGTGTCTCCTCCCCGGCACAACAGAAATGGGTTAGCAAATTCATGGGTTATGACTATAAGATCACTTACAAGAAGGGTAAAGATAATATTGTGGCAGATGCTCTTTCTCGCACATTTGATGCCCAAGGTTCTCTTTCAGCTATTTCTATGCATGTTCCAAATTGGTTGCAATCTGTTCAACAGGGTTATGTCAATGACTCTTCCTTATCTCAAATCATCCAACGCTTGACCAACAACCCTTATGCTGTACCACATTACTCTTGGGATGGTGCTTCTCTGAGATACAAGGGTCGTCTGGTGCTTCCCCAAAGCACAGATCTTCAACAGGCTGTCTTCTATGAACTCCATGCTTCTCCATCGGCAGGGCACTCTGGGTTGCTCAAAACGTATGAATGGGCATGGCGTAACTTCTTTTGGCAGGGCATGAAAAGGAAAATTCAATAGATGGTGGCCGAATGTGATACTTGCCAGCGCAATAAGGGTGAAACAACACTCCTTCCAGGATTGCTCAAACCCTTGCCCATACCTACCTAGATTTGGACGGATATTTCTATGGATTTCATTAAAGGGCTCCCTAAATCTGGTGGGAAGACAGTGATTCTCGTTGTGGTTGATCGCCTCTCCAAATATAGTCATTTTTGTGCTCTCAGCCATCCCTATACAGCCTCCTCAGTCGCTCAAATTTTCCTGGACCAGATCTTTCGTATTCATGGCATCCCTTCTTCCATTGTCTCGGATCGTGATGCGACTTTCACCAGTCATTTTTGGACAGAACTATTTCACCACACTGGCACCAAACTGAAGATGAGTTCAGGGTATCAGCCACAAACAGATGGTCAGACTGAAATTATCAATAAATGCTTGGAAACTTATCTTCGTTGCTTCACCTCTGAACAACAACATCAGTGGGCAAAGTGGCTCCCTCTCGCTGAATGGTGGTACAATACCTCTTACCACACTGCCTCTAAAATGACCCCATATGAAGCAGTCTATGGTTAGGCACCTCCAGTTCTTCTTCCATACACCCCCACCAGTTCACCAGTTCAGGAAGTTGACACGGTCCTTCGAAACCGCGATCAGATGATTCGCATTTTGCAGGACAATCTTCACATGGCAAGAAATCGCATGAAGCAACAAGTTGATCAGCACCGTTCTGAGCCCACTTTTCAAGTCGGCAATATGGTTTTTCTTCGTCTCCAGCCGTACAAGCAATCCTCCCTGAAACTCAAAGGGCGTCATAAGCTCGCTTCAAAGTTCTATGGGCCATATCGGAGTCTTCAGAAGATTGGGTCCGTTGCTTATAAATTGGAACTTCCTCCTTCTTCCTGCATTCATCCAGTCTTTCATGTCTCTTGTCTAAAGAAAGTTCTTGGCACCAACATCAGTGGACAAACGATTTTACCTGAACTGGATAATGAAAGATCCATCCTTTTGGAGCCGGAGGCCATCCTCAATCGGTGCACTCGTCAGCTTCGCTCTCGCTCTATCACAGAGGTCTTAATTCAATGGCATGGCATACAACCAAAGGATGCTACATGGGAACCACTCCTTCAGATTCAACAACAATTTCCACATCTAAAGCTTTGAGGACAAAGCTTTTTTTAAGAGGGAGGGGATGTTAGGAACCCATGTCTTTACTTTGTTAGTATATTGTTGTTGGACGCATATGCTTTGTAAGTCGTCCCGTAGTATTTGTTGATCAATAGTTTGTGTTATTGTTGTTGGCGCATATGCTTTGTAAGTCGCCCGTAGTATTGTTGATCCATAGTTTGTAGTGGCCCATGGTTTTGACCCATAGTATTGGCGCCTAGACTTAGTATATAAGTGCGTGTTGAGACCTATGAAGGCACCGTGAAGTTATTTGTATTGAGCTTTCTCATAGGAGGTTGCCCCCTCGAAGTGGCCTGTGATCAATATAAAAGTGATTCTGAGTTCTGTCAGTTCTGCTATTTCGCATATTCTTATTAATTAATTATTGCAGGTGCATCACACTGGCATTGCCTATTCGAATGGATGTGGAGTAGTCTGCGGGCTGGCCCAACATTTATTATTATATCCATGGGAAATCCAATGCTTGTAAAGCAAAGAAGGAGCCTGTGGAATAAAGTGAAGACACCCAATACAGATAAGTATTTGGTTATCTTGCAACTCTTGCTTATGAATATACATGTGTATATGATTTGATTATGATTTCTTAAACTCTTGTCTAGAGATAAACCCTATGAAAATACACTAAACATGTGAATTGATTCAATGTTTAAGTGTAGGTATTGCTGGAAGCAAGGACTATGAAAGCATCTAGAGGATGCATGTGGACATGTGACTGTCCTAAAGAGAGCTCACTATGAGCAGTAATGAAAGATGGTGCTAGTGGACATGTGTGAGTTCTAGCAACCAAAGGATCTGTAAGAAACAATGGGGAAGGGTTCCCTAGTTGAAAAGCATTAGACAGATCTTAGACACTAAGTGTCATAGCCATGAAAGGGCAAGTCAAGCATTCACATTGAAGTGAAAGAGGCTAAGGAGCATAGAACCACAAGTGATGGTGTGGCTCTGGATTGGAAAAAGACTAAGAGGGGGAAACTCTTACTCTTCTCTTTCCTTTTGATTGATGCATTTCAGAAACAAAGTATTGTTGAGTTCATGTCATAGCTGAAAATAGATTGTGTTAATTGCTTGAAATGATTGTGAATGCTAAAATAGTTATTTTCCTGTGAAAGGATGAACATGAATGAGTTCATGTGTATGTTGGGAAAGCATGAAATGTGTGGAAGTCTCATGAGTAAAGCATGGACATTCCAAGTCAATTGGGAAAATAATTGACTAATTTTAATATTGTGTTATGCTTGTCCTAACAGGAATTGCCATGATGAGTCTCACAGGTGAGACATTGGAAGCCATTGAGTGCTGCTAGTGAGGAAGCTAGACCTAGTTGTCCACATTGATCATGGCAGCGGACGAAAAGCTATTTGATTTGGCTGGAAAATCTTCCTAAGATAGTTGTCAGGACAGTGAGAAAGATGGCATCCATGAAATTCCCGACTTGTAGACCAGCTGGAAGGTGAAGCAAAGAAAGGGATCGCTGTAGAGCAATGCCCACCTGCAGAGATGGAAGATCAAAGCCAGCAGGAGTAGTTATGGAAGCCAAAGTACTTGGTCCTGAAAGCTCAAAGTAAAGAGATGAAATGCAGGACATACCTGCCACCATTTGTGAATTCTGAGGCATGTGTAAAGTGGGTATTTAATTCCTAAGTGTTGGAACACCGAGGACGGTGTTATTCCAAGGGGAGGGGAATGTCACGTCCCCATCTTGACCTTATCACATTAAAATTGTAAATGATGTAATCTTGTTATATAATCGTGGTGAGGAGCTCAAGGCCAAGGCCCCGCCATCGATTTATTGATGCATGTGGTTTACGTGCTAGCCCGACACAATGGAATTGTAAATATCATGTAAATATGCTTTTAATAAAATACCCACAACTAGCTATGCAATGCAACAAGAGATGGGGGCATGATTTTACAAGGAATTGGGAGGGAAAACATTCAAACCCTTGGAGCCAATCAAGTCAAGCCAAGTGTCAATGAGAGAACCAATCAAACCCTCAGCTACCCATGTTGACTTTTGTACCCAATCATTGATTTCCCCCAATAGTTGGTTGAGGTAGTTAATGCCTTGGGGAATGGGAGGTATGGCTGTCCAAATTCGGGTATGGGCAAGCCACCCTGCATGGAAAATCGCGTTTTGCTTCTTGGGCAAGAAAAGAGCGATGAATTTCTCCCCAAGCCATTACCCATCAACTAGTCTTCCTCCCTCACGAGTTGGGAGCTACCTAGGCATTTTCCAGCCATGTTTGATGTGTTTTCCTTCATTCTCCCAGCTGAGAAGGGCGTTTTTGTATTGTATACCAGTGGGGAAGAAGGGGAATGGAATTGGGGTTCCATAGAGACCGTTTTTGCTGTTAAATGATGAGAGAGTTGGGGAGAAAACGTTTTCCTCCCTGTGAATGTTTTTCCCCATCCCACAATTCGTTTTTGGATGGAAACGATTTGGGAAAAGCCCAAACCCATGGCCATTTTGTTGATAAATCCATTGCTTTGGCTTGAGCTTGTGTGTAAGCCTATAGGGTTCAAATGTAGCCTGATAAACCCAGCTGTGGACTGGCTTGGCTCAGATGAAATGATTAATTGGCTGTGACAGAGTGAATGTCCCCTTTTCCTTGTAAGAATCATGCCCAGCTCGGGGGTGGCCGTTGTGTTGAGAGATTGATGAACACAACTTGCCTATGGTCGGGTGGAACGTTGTAGCGACATAACTAGTTGTTTGGGAAAATTGCACAATAAAGATAAGTGTTTTTCTGTCCATGTATTACTTCTGCAATGTTTAAATTGATGATTGTTTTTGATATGTTGTATGCATGAGTAATGTGTGTGGATAGTTTTTATTCCACTGTGCATGTTTAATTGATTTGCATCTGCACACTCTTGAATTTATGTATATGAATCTAATGCATGAGCTGAGTTTATGTGAAAACCCAGAATTTGGCATCATGTTCCCTTCCTTGCCTTGAAGAGATGGGAGGGTACGTGACATAGTAGAAGAGCAAACTCAGAATGATCTGACAGAGGATGTGTTAGAAACCATCAAGGCCATTGAAGAAGATTGCAAGGATACAGTTGCTAAGCTAAGCGCAACGTATCAAAAGCTTGCTACTAAGATAGCTCCGCAAGAGGAAGAGCAGCTCATAGAACCAGAAGTAGAAAGTGTCTCGGGGATGAGCCACATGTAAGTGTTAGGGGCATGTTGGGCCTGGCCCAAGTAAGTCAATTTTGTGCAACACAGTTTTGAAACTGCAAAGTTGAGCGTAGTTCAGATGAAGACAATTTTTTAAGAGCTGCGAAGTTGAGCGTAGCGCAGTATTGGTAGGATGGGAACCGCGTAGCTGAGGTCCGGTTCCGCGAAGTGATAGCACCGTAAGGTGCCAGTAGGGCACCTATTTTGGGTAAAGAATGAAGGGAAGGTCAAGCTACGAAAGTGACCTATTTCGGTTGAAGTACTCCATGATTCCCAGTAGGCGGGTAAGGAGTGGTGTGGAAGGAAAGCGACCAATCACACAAGCAAAGGAAGTATGATGTGAACCAGCCGCACAAAGCCGTTAGAGAAGGAAAGATAGGGTGAAAGCGACAGTCGGCATGAGGTCGATAGGGCAGGCTGAAAGCAACGTGACCACGCGCAAAGGATGGCCATGATGGATAAGTCGCTATCAGAGCCAGCAGTCCTGGTTAGCGGAATAACCATGGTGGCTTTTGGGTAACCTTAGGTTTTTTGGCCCGCTTGATTGTAAAGACGTGACCCAAGGGAACGATATATAAAAGGGCACATTTTGTAAGGGAAAGGGTTGATCTGTAATCGTTAATATTCATTGTAAAATCCTCTAAGTGTTAAGAAGAGAATGCTATTGTAAAAGGCTCTGCAAGCTGGGTGCGTAGAGACCTATTAAGAGAGAAGAGAGTTTGTAGCTGAGTGCACAGACTGGAACTATTGTACCCTTCCCAAAGATAATACAACAACAATTCTTGTGGACGTAGCTCCCATCATGGGGGTGAACCACGTTAAA
The DNA here is from genome assembly GCA_027924585.1 of Larix kaempferi. Lineage (NCBI taxonomy): Eukaryota > Viridiplantae > Streptophyta > Pinopsida > Pinales > Pinaceae > Larix > Larix kaempferi. The sequence continues at coordinate 12,299,452 of BSBM01000344.1, forward strand.
TTCTATGTTATGCGATTGCTTATGTGTTTGCATTTGTGTCTTTACTTATGATGAATGGTTAAGCACTGTTTATGAGTTTATGTGCTTTGCTTTTATATGTATTTGCCATAAGGATGATGATGGGAATAATATGTTAAGTAATCACATTTATGAATGAATGCCTGATGCACTAGTATTTCGCAGTTATATGAATGCATGAACTAGTCGGATAAACACTTAGCGCAACACCGAAAGTGTGCAGTGATATCGTTGTTGTTATAGTGTATAAGTTTGCAAGGATTCTGCCTATTATGCTTGTAATATGCGTCTTGTAACACTAAGTAAGATCTATCTGGCTGCATAAGTTTGTGAGAGGAAGCATAGTCTTCGTGGCGCTGTCCTGTTGTCAGTAACCATTGCATTAAGTAAGACCCATCGAGGTAGTTAAGTACCGGAGAGGAAGCGAAGTCTCTGTGGCGATGTCCTATCGTTGAAGAGTCATCTTGCATCGCGCAGTCCTTGGATGCGTGATAGTCAAAGCATTCGTCGCAAAGAAGTGGAACTTTGCGCAGTCCGAAGTTCACAGCGCAAGTCCCATAGGGCACTGCTCGCCAATATGTTTAAACACTCATCACCTGGTTGTGGAAACTTGATTCCACAACCCCCCCATTACTTCACCTCGGGTGAGACCTCAGTCTGTTCGTAGACTGTTGCCGAAAGGGCCGGTGAAAAGGGGTTTTGTTGGTTCCTCGAACTGCGTAGAACCTGAGTCTTTATAGAAAACCTCAAGAACAGTTATACAAGCCAACACCACCTTGGAGCTTTATTTTTCAAAATAAATGGCCTCTCTTTCAAGTTACTATTAATGATAGGTCCAGAGAAATAGTTGGTCTCAATGTCCCTTGATTTTGAGCCAAAATGAGGGAGGGTTGCCAAGGAATCTAAAATACTCAACGGACATTCAGTTGGAGTAGGAGCACTCCTATTTTCATGCCTAAATCCTACCCTACCTTATACTACCCCACCCTAGCATACCCTACACTAACCTATCTTATCCTTAGCAATCCTACTTATCCCTACACTACCCTACCACTATCCTCCATCACCCTACCCTATCCAACCTAGCTTAACTTATCACACCCTTCATATATGCTACCCTTCCTTAGCCCACCCTACACTAACCTAACTTATTAAACCCTACCCATATGAATTTTTGTTATTCCAAAATACTTTCCCTACCTAACCTATCTACTCTACCGTAGGCTAGTCTACCCTACCCAAATCCAACCTTAAGTCTAAACCCTAATCCTACCCAAATCCAACCTCAAGTCTAAACCCTAATCCTAAGCATTAATCACAATCATTATATATTGTATTGACTTCTTCCGACGAGGATGATGGCGGGGGGTAGATCTCCTCGATGAGGGGAGGAGATATCTCCAAATCGATGTTGTTTAACTCGTACAATGCTGCTCTATAGTCAGGGAGATCAGGACAATGGTGAGAGTAGTGGCCGTAAACACTGCATATGGCACAAGGATGGTTGGTGTGCAGTGATCTGTCGCGAGGTTGAGGAGATGGCTCTAGTCTAACTACTGGGATGCTGGTGTCATCGTCCAACATATTCATATGTTCCTGGAGTGCCGGTAACTGTGGGCATTGATGAGTGGGATGGCCTATCTCATCGCACAACGAGCATTTAGGGGGAGCTCGAAATACGGGTGGGGGTTTAACTGCCTTAGGAGGTGGTATAGCAGTGTATGGTTGTGGACCTCTACCCCCAGTGGGCTTGACAAGAGGAGGAGGATTCGTTGACGACGAAGGGATATTGAGACTAGGAGGAGGTTTCGTTGACGACGAAGGGATTGTGACACCAGGAGGAGGTTGATTTGTGGTAACAATAGGTTGTACCGGTTGGAGGATGACATTTGGTGTCGACGGTGGAACGGGAGGCAAAATATACCACACGGGTAATCCCAATGTTAACCTGGGTAGACTAAGGGTAGCCATAACCGGGGCGCTTACTACACCCGAAGGAGGAAATAGAAAGGGGATGGTGTGGATGGGTGTAACACCGATGTGACTAGGGACCAATGGTGGTTGACTATCGGGTGTTTGTGTATTCTGTGAAAGAGTATAGAGGTTTGCGACGTGGGTCTCCGGTGACAGTGGTGGAATGGCTTGGAATGTAGAGGTCATTGGTGTATCTGATTAAAGTCCGGGTCCCACAGAAGAAACAAAGGAGGTAGTTGCACTAGAAGCGGGTTGTTCAACCATGGGGAGAACATTTTCGGGTGCTGCAGGGGCATTGGGATCATAGTAGGTGAGTTGGTCGATTTTGACCACGCGTCCCTCGCGGGGGAACATCATGGTACGAAAAATAGATGAGGCAACCGCTTTCATGGCGTACATGTAACTGCGGCCAAGTAAAAGGTTATAATCGAGTTGGGCATTAATGACCTCTATGTCGATGAGCACAGTTTTCCCACCCAATTGGACGGGGACATTGGTTAGTAGACTTTGAGGTTGAGCTGACCAGCCATCGTAGGCCCGTAATGTAGTGGTGGATTGCTGGAGAGTAGGGGATCCCAACTTCTGCCAAACGAATGTGGACATGACGCATGTAGAGGCACCCTCGTCGATGATACATCGATAGATGACAAGATTCCGAATAGAAACAAAAACTTGGACTGCTATGGTGGAAGGCAGACGTGGTTCGGACTGGTCCAAATCAAAGGTCATCAATTTCGAATCATTTGGGTCAATCGCCCCAATGGAGGAAAGTAAAGTCTTGCGCTGCGTAGGACAGTTTTTCAAGACTTCTAACGCAGACATGGCTGCGGGGGACTGAGCTAAATCATCGACGATGTTGTAATTTGACGCAACCCGTGCATTGGGGTTGTTGTTGATACGGCGGAGTGGGAAACGAGGTGCTTTAGAGGCGCCATCGAGTGGAAGCGGTGGTATCCGTAACGTCTGATCGGTGGGATGAGCGTTAGTATCCTTATCGGTGGGGGGGGCTTCCGAGGTAGGTCCGTACTGGTTCCGACGTGTCTGGATGTTGACATCAGCAGTTGACATCATCAGCAAGTGGTGGGTACTAGAATCAAACATTGGTTGATCGGGAGCGGTGTAGGTGATTTGTTGTGGTGGCACGTTGCCCTGTGGGGGAGATAATGGCTGAGTGTTCACCACTCCTTGTGTTGGAAAAGGGTTTTGTAGCACCAAAGGTTGAGGTTATGGTGGTGGAGGGTTGGGTGGCGGCTGAGGAGCCGCCTGCCCTTGACGATGGGCGTCATCTGTCCATAGTTGCCGAGCTCGCTCCAAATGCGGGCAAGCGTGGGTATAGTGTCCATAGACCCCGCAAATGGAACAAGGATGGTTTGTTCGTAAATTTAGCATTTTTGGCTTGCTTAGGTGGCCGATCAGGATTCTGATGAGCAGGCGCCGCGTTATTATTTTGCGGAGGATGGGGGGGTTGTGGACCTTGGTTATGGTTTTGGTTGTTTCCACGGTTACGTCCTCTTCCACGGTTTGGTTGTCCACCCTGGTTGCATTGGTTATTTTGGTATTGGGGTTGATGTTGTTGTGCGTACACATGCCCTTGAGCATTTGGGGGATTCTGGGGAGCCGCAGGTGTGGGAGCAGGTTGCGATGGGTAATACGCAGGTGGAGCTGGTGGTGGTCCAGTTGCCTGTTGGGGTTGTTGGTACCCCGAAGCTATTGGATGTGTTGGATTAGCTGGTGCAGCTTGATGTGGGTACTGCATCGGTTGTGGTGAGAACTGAATGGGGTTCTGTGTAGCAGGTTGGTTATAGTATGTAGGAGGTACATATGCTGATGGCGCTTTCCCATAGCAATGTTGTGGACAAGAGGGTCCATGAATGTGATGTGTCTGGTTTGTTGGAGCGTAAGAAGTTGTCGCTCTGGAACTGGATGTAGCCCTATAGAGGTCTGGGGCAGGCATGGCGCTCACCATGCTGAAAGGTTTAGCTCTTGGTGTGATTTGGTTAATAATGCCATCGGCGGCATGAGATGCCCCCGGCGCGTCACCGCGTGAAGAGTCGCATCGTGGGGCGTCCGGTATGATTGTGTATAGATAACCTGACTAGGCGTAAATGAGATCAAACTGTTGGGCTTTGAGGATGGCCTCTTCTTCAGACTGGGGTCTTTCGGATGCCACATCCTTCGCAATGAGAGGGAGGAGGGATTTTAGAAACCAATCTAAGAAGATATGGTCGTCTAACTTGATTTTGCAGAGGCTTCGGCGTCGACGCCACTCATGAATGTGGTCAGTGATGTGGGTGGCCGTGTTCTGTCTGCAAGACAGTAGGATCTCGACTCCCGCATCATAGCGGACAGGTAACTGGAAAAACTGCAGGAATGTCGAGGCAAGGGAGGTAAAGGTGGCATGCGTCCCATGGGGCTGCTCGATATACCACTTAGCTGCAGAGCCAGTGAAGGTGTGCTGTAAAAGCCAGAGGCGGACAGAGTCGTCCACTATGGAGTTGGAGGAACACCATAGATGGAAGGACATGATATGGTTCTGGGGGTCCTCACCTGCCTTACCCTCAAACTTAGGGATGTCAGAGGGGAGTTTGGTGGGCATTTGAGGCCATGCAGGATTGTGTCTGATAGGATCATTGGTGAGCCTAGCTAAGTCTGGCAGGTTCAGACTTGCCATGTACGGTAAGCTAGCAGATGTAGTGACTGGAACTGGGACGTGCCTAGTCATTTTGGTATGATGTAGGGGTCCAGTAGCGCCTAAATGTATGCTAGGTATGGAGGGTATGTGCCCTCCAATAGGTGTGGTCTGGTATGGGCCAGCGCCTCCAAGTGCAACATGGGTTACACTTAGGTTAGGAATAGCAGTAGGGATTCCTGGGATAGGGTTTGTGGAAACCAGAGGGGGTGTGACCCCTATGTTGGGCATACCCATAACAGGTGGTGGCCCTGTGTTGGGAATTCCTATAACAGGAGGTGGCCCTGTGTTGGGCATTCCTAAATGTGGAGTGTTGCCCATGTTGGGCATACCCAGGGGGGTGGTCGTTGCCATGGATGGCACCGCAGCAGAAGGGTCTGTGGATGTCTCACCTATGGTGCTGGTAAATAGTGGGTCAAATGGTGTTCCAGCCATAATGGTGGTTGGTGGTAATATAACGTGGTTTTCGGATTCTGCCTCAGAATCAGATGTGAAGTGAGGCGTGTCAGAATCGGATGACCGTCTAGTTGACCGACGATGTGTCGAATCAAGGGATAAGGCTCTGCGTCGGCGACGTGGAGAGCCAATTAGACTAAACTCTGGGAGTTCGCCCTGAAGACGACGAGAGCGTCTAAAATTCTCAATGGTGAGAATTAAGTTTTTGTGTAAAAAATTTGTTTAAGTATCAGGTGGTGATATATAAAAAACTCTAAACCCTAATGCAACCAAGGGTGCAAGAAGGGGAGTGAAAAAGAAGGCTCTCAAGCCAAAAAATCAACCTCAAAAAGGGCACTTATTCTAGCAGCTGTGCTACAATAAGTGGAGGGATGCAACAAATGGTCAAAATACCAACATGCAAACAGCTCCTAGAAAAAATAGGTTTAACTAGACCAAAGGTGGGTTGAATCATGCAAACACCTAACTAAAAGTATTGTGAATCAACAAACGATATCCTCTGCAAGGTGATGAAATCCAAGTCAGACAATATGAGTGTTGAGACAACGGCTAGATATCCCCCTACCGAGAGGGACACCGGGTAATCAATCCTAAAGAAAGGCTACTAGGATACTCCATTCATGACGCGTCGAGAAAAGGTAAATCTGCCGTTTGGTCCTTGATCGCAATATCCCAATACAAGGATATCCCAAGAACTGCGAATGGTAGCCCTTCGGTTACTGAATGGATTTCGGTATTCCACTCAGGCTTCCGGAATCATCCTCGCGACTTCAACCCTCCTAGGGGAGAGGCCTTCCCACAAACCGGTTGTGACCGCGCCAATAAATACTAAGAGATTTTAGCTCCCTAAATGGACAACTTCTATGTCTCAGATGTAATAACTGAGGGGTGTTATTGGAACACCTATCCCCCCAATACTACCTAGCTACAAAGTTCTTTTAGTGTTCCCCAAGTGGGGTTAAAAGTGTGTTGAAATTAGGGTAAGTTTTAAGGATCAGTTCAATTAAGTGTTTGAGTGGGTGCACATGTGGTATTGTAAACTGAACTTGAAAAAAGTAAATGCTTTACTGAAAATTTTCAAAAAATAAAAGATCTTTCGAAAATAAAAAAAGCAAATATTTATGACTTTTTTCAATAAATGGAAATTAAATGCTTTGCAAAATCAACTCAAAAAACAAAGGATCTTTTGAATCATGAAAGCAAATAATAGTCTTCTTAAAGAAATAAATGGATTTCTTTTTCAAGGAAATTGCTAAGGGCAAAATTTTAAAGAAGTAAACAGCAAATTTTTTTTTAACCTAGATAAACTGCAAAATAAGTCTTTCTTTCACTTTCTTGAATTTTTTTTTTTAAAAGACTTCTAGATGTGTATTTAAATAGTAAAATTTTTTCTTTGGCTGTAAAATATGCAGAATTTAATACTGTAAAAATGTTCTATGTGGGTAGAAAATACAGTAAAAAATAATTTTTTGAATCGGAATGGCCGAATGAAAAAATTAGCAACGCGGGTTTTGACAGAAAAGCCGCGATGGACCGCGCGGGTTTCTGCCGCACAGCCGCGATGGACCGCGTGGGATTTCAGCGCACTATCGTGATGTGCAGCGCGGAAAATGTCCGTGAAGCCACGATGTGCAGCGCGCAAATAGGCCGCGAAGCCGCGGGGAACCGCGCGGAAAAGGGTCGCGCAGTCGCGATGTGCAACGCGGTAAATGACCGCGAAGCCGCGATGTGCAGCGCGGAAACCGGCCGCAAAGCCGCGGTGAACCGCACGGAAAAAAGCCGAAAAGTCGCGATGAGCCGCGCGACTGTCAGGCTAAAAACCGCGATGCGAAAGCCGTGCACGGAAGCCGAAAAACGAACCCAAAAATTGAGAATTTCGGGCTGTTAATGGCAATAGATGGGGCCGAAACTTAGAGCAGCAATGGATTTGCTGTCTAAGATGGCATATCTATGGATCTAAAGGTTAAAAACTAATAAAAAACTAATATTAAAAGCAAAAGTAGAGATCTATTGTTCAAACCAAGCGGAGTCGCCAAAAACTGTTGGCCCGGTTTTGCAACCAGGCTTAGTGCTATGGGCACTTGATAACTAGTAGCAGTAGTTTCAAATAGAAATAAACAACTAATTAAACTAAACAAAACTAATCATGGATCTATGCAAGAATATAAGCAAATAATGTAAATATTTAAAAAACAAGAACAAGAAAATATTAAAGAATGAATTTGTATTGAAAAATGGGGGGCAAGCAAGTGCTTGCGATAATACCTTCAATGGTGAAGGTTGATGTTGAGCAACTCCCAAGATGAGTAGCTCCAAGCTCCAAGAGGTCTCCTTCTCCAAGGTTGCTTACAATTGCCAAAATGCTCAAGGGAGATTTCGGCAGCATGAGGATGAGATAATGGATGGATGTGAAATGAGGATCCCCTACCACCTTTTTATAGGTTTTGGTGGTGGGGAATACCATTTTTGGTTTTGTGGAAACCAAATGGTATTGACCAACATGGTTTAGGTACTTTTCCCTCCTTTTTCCTTTTTTGAATAAAATTAATATTTTTATTCCCTTTTTAATATTTTTGGGAATTTGGACCCTTTTTGAGGGTTTTTTTAATGCTTTTTAGGAAAAATAATCTTTTTGAGTGGGAAAAAGGGGTGTACTGAAGTCTTTTGGTGACCTTTTGTTGGTTTCAGAGGCTCAGATGGTGGAAAAGTGGACAAATGGGTTATATGAATAGGGAAATGAGCTAGTGAGCACTTTTTGGGTGTCAACACTTCCCTATCTAAAATATCTTAGCATACCTTAGCCTAGCTTAGCATACCCTACCCTACATAGGTATACCTTATCCTAACCTAAACTACCTATTCCAATCTACCCCACACTATAATAACCTACCCTAACTAATGTAATCTACCCCTAGCCTAGCCTAACCTACATATACTAATCTAACCTACACTATAATAACCTACCCTAACTTTTGTAATCTACCTCTAGCCTAGCCTAACCTACATATACTAATCTAACCTACCCTACCTAGTCTAACATTAATCCTATACCCTTTGGAGTAAATTCTAAGCCTCAACCTTATGTCTAAGCCTAAATTATAATCCCAACCCTACATAGATCTATCTTATCCTAATCTACTTGACCTAGCCTAGCCTAACCTACATATGCTAATCTACCATACCTTACCTAGTCTAACTTTAGTCCTATGGAGTCAATTCTAAACCTGGACCATAAGTCTTAGCCTTAATCCCAATCATATCCATAAACATTATATAACATTATCTTGCATTAAATGAGAATATTTCTTTACATAAATATATAATTTACCCATACTTAACTTCACATTATAAACTTATATATGAGATCCATTTTATAACATTCAAACAACAAGAGCCACGAGGTGGCAATGTCCTAAACATTGCACCTGCTGTAGGTTACGGTTGCTAGAAGTTTCTACCAAAGAATAGCAGGTTCTTTGGAGATTTGTCAAATTCCCCAAAGAAGCTGGAAGCACCTCCAATCCTTTACATAAATCTAATTTGATTTTTTTCCTTGAATTACCTGACTAAAAACCCATCAACATAACATATCAAAGGTCTGCATAAATGCATCTTTAAAAGATTAAGCTTCAACATTGTGCTCTATGAAGCTATCAACAACCTTAAATGTTACTTAAAATTGATAAATCATGAACACGTAAAAGTTACAAGCAATGAATCTTGCATTGGAGACATCCCATAGTCACCCTAATAAAGCAATCTTTCTAGAAACATTAAAAATGCTAGCTCACAAATAAAAAAAACCTCATCTTTTCCTTTACAAAAAATGAAAGATTGCAACCAAGAAGTGAAAAGGTAAATTCCAAAGATCTTCCGACATAAGTTTAATAAAATCTAGATGCAATGTATTGATTGATGACATCATACCTCTCAGCAATAGCCCTTAGGAATATCTTTAAAGTGGCTTTCTATAGTTTCATCAAGTAATGATTCACAAGTGTCTTTCAGAATATCTAAAACCTTTTCAAAACCTTGCGGCCCACCATAGTACGCATCTGGAACTTCAGTTTCTTTGCCTTGTTTGCAATAGCTACACATCAACTTTAACTTTTTGTTGGCATCAACGTGGAGAGAATACTTCACTTTCTAGTATTCAAAATCCTTCAATATGACATGGCGGCGCGATTCGCAAATACATACATAGTTGACTCCCTACCAACGTGCCTTTTATATTTACCTGTTGTGTGAGTAGACTCGGCTCTAGGTAAACTAAATATTGGATCTACCTCATATCTATGAGCGCGATTTCGCCTTCCTATTCGACTTGGATGCAGATGTGAGTTAAAGGGAATCTTTTTTCTATTATACTTCAACTTTTGTTCTAATAAAAAGAGCGAGTCCATTTTGAATCTTTCCGAATAATGGGGAGGAGGTTTCTTACTTTGGGGCACATGCACAAGAAACTATTCCATCGTTGTTTACAAACGACAGGCTCGAAGTAGATGCACTAAACATATTTTCCTTGCTTGTTTAAGTAAGTCTCAGGGTACTCTGGTCAGATTAGTCCAGAGCATAGTTGCGTCAATCCAAAAGCAACTCCTAGAGATTTTCTTGTCCATTGCAATTATTAGATCAAACTCTTTAAAGTCTGTAGGTGATATAGGCCTTAACACATAAGTTATCTCTATTCCACGTTTCTTGGATGCATTCTTCATCCTGGGATCTGCAGGATTTCCCTCATAGTAGTCAATGGTTCCAACAGAGTCAATTTGAATGTTGATGTCAATCCCTTTTTATGCACAACATCACAAAATATAGCCTCTACAGTGGGATTTTTAACAATGTCAATGCCTTTTTTGTGGCCATGACTTTGGGATTTTTGCCCAGTTGTGCCCTCAAAATGCAAATTGATACAGTGCCTAAATTTTGCCTTGATGTATTTGTGTAGCCCTTCAACAGTGACAATCTCTTACATCTCTTGACAAAGATTACCGCTTGATCATGGGGCAATGCATGCACCTGCCCTCATCACAACTGGGTTACTTCGCGATTTAGGAATGGTGATTATATACATATTGGAATCTTGGGTATATCAATAAATTGGATATTTCATTTCATATTAAGTACAGTCTGTCTATAATTTTCACACAATAGCCAGTTATAGAAATGCCAGCCGTATCCTATTCAATCCAGTATACAATTTTCACATCAAAGCTATTTTTAGAATTTGCCAACCATAAAATATCCTTCGAAAATACAAATTAAATTCTCTTTTAATTGATTTAATATTGTATTAAAAAGCTGTTAATTTTGGGCAGCACGTGGTAACTGGTTGAAACCATTTCTTATAAATTACCAAAAACAATTGTGTGGCTTATTTGATCTTTACTTAATTATATTCTAGTTAAGGATTTTTAAAATTAGTAACAACACAATCATAAAACTAATAAAAAGAGTCTTCGAGATCTTAATACAATAGTAAACAAATATCAAAACCAAAACCGAAGATTGAAAATGACAGAACTGACCTTTTTAGAAACCAGCAAACATGGTGTGTTGAATACTAGAAGTGCAAACAGTAAGCCGAGAAGCCGAACATCCATTAATTTGGAAACCCATTGCTGCTAAAGAGAACGAGGCTTCCTTGTTGTCACCATTCTCAATTTTCCTAGAAAACGAACGGATTCCAGATCTTGCAACTGTTGTTTTATTTATGAACATGAACCTGTAGGAAGTGCAACTTTGCAAGCTTTATCAATACCAAACTCTTGTCTTTGATGATGGTAGGTTAGGACAGTGTGCATCCTGTCCAAAATCAGCTTGTTTAATGCACTTTATAGAGAATATAATGCAAAGGGAAATGCTTACAAATGTATCAATGAATGCCCAAAAACCATGACAGAGACCAGGACAAACCACTAGAAAAAGTAAACAGGTACCACTTCCAAAGGCGGGGGATTGAAAGAACTCTTTTGGAATAAGCCATTCGAATCAAAACAAGAAGTTACAATTTCCTAATTCCCAACAGTTCATGACAGGAACATTTAGTCAATGGCAGCAATCCCTTGTTGCTAGTTCTAGTGTCCAGTTAAATATTTCGTTTTGTTTTTTCATTGCCCTATAGTGTGTGCCCCTATACGGTGTACCTATGTGAGTCAAGTGTTGGGAAGCTTATTCCCCTGCTTAAGCACGAACACTGATTGCCTTGCGCCCTTACAGCCTAAATCGGTTGCCTTACAAAGAAGAAAGCACTGAGGCTGGTAGGATTTGGTTTAATTCTAAGGAGAGGATGGGAAAACACAATAAATCCTAGATCCTTACCATAGCTTATGAAGAGAGATAGATTGGGTGCACCTACCTCTCTGCTACTAGAGGTAAAAAGTCCATGCACTCCCCACATATTGACAATGTTTGCCCAATTATCTATTGATGGATTTTTATAATGTTATTGCTGTGGATTGCCTGAAAGAGTTTCGTCGTTTTATTACTGGTGATTGGTCACATTGGATCGCATCTCACAACTTGTTAGCAGCTGCACAAATATTGTATTGTTAAGATTTAATATGCTAAGACAGAAAATAGCAGCATTACATTCCATTTCACAATAATAGCATATACAGGATCACTGAAGAAACAACAAGCACAGCATAAACACAAGAGACACAGATTTATCCTGGGAAACCCTCATGGGGTAGAAAACCCAGCAAAGCTTCCTCAATATAGATGACCAGCAATATACAAAGATGCAAACCAAAGACATGATCTCCTCCTCCACCATAGCAGACCTCTCCTCCACAAGTGCGCTACTTTCAAGTGAGTGAGTGTGTAAAATGAGAAATAAACCTCCTCTATTTATACACTACTCCGACTTGTCTTTTACACAAATCATGTAGGCTCGTATTTAACCATTGGGTTAAATACCCCACTACAACTGACTGGGCCGACCCCTCTAAGGTGGTCTAATAACCCTTTGACCCACATAACACATACAGGGCCGACCCCCACTAGGGAAGTCTAATAACCCAAGTTACCACATTCCGACGGAGGAATAAACATCTTCGGATATACAATAAGATCTTTACGGAGGAATGAAACATCTCTGGAATAATAAAGTACAAATATAATATTCTTTGAAGTTACAATATCTCAACACTCCCCCTTAACGAGAAGGATATTATAACAGCATCTGCACGAGCAAGGAGTCATCAACATCATACATGATACATCTATAAATCATTGGAAACTTTCTCAACATCATCAGTAACTCAAGTAGTTACTGGAACATCTTCAATATTGGAACATCAACATCTTCAATACTGAGTCTTTATCTTCTGCAGCACTTGAACAGCTACAACAATATCATCATCTGGATCCTCACGATCATTAGCATCGTCATCACACGATCATCAACATCGTCATCATCATCGTCATCACACGATCATCAACATCGTCATCACACGATCATCAGCATCATCATCATACGATCATCACGACCAGCAGCATCGTCATCATACGATCATCACGATCAGCAGCATCGTCATCTAGATCATCACGATCAACATCATCGTCATCTAGATCATCACGACCAGCAGCATTGTCAATACAAGTATCCATACTAATACAAGTATACACATCATCAATACAAGTATCCACACTAATACAAGTATATCATCAATACAAGTATCCACACCAATACAAGTATATCATCAATACAAGTATCCACACCAATACAAGTATACACATCATCAATACAAGTATCCACACCAATACAAGTATACAGATCATCAGTACAAGTATCCATACCAATACAAGTATATCATCAATACAAGTATCCACACCAATACAAGTATACACATCACACTAATACAAGTATACAGATCATCAATACAAGTATCCACACCAATACCAGTATCCTCAATAACAGCATACTTTGCAAACCACATGATTCATTTAAGACACCATAACATGTCTAGGGACGATACAGTCCACTCGTCAACTTAGACAAAATCTAAGGACCACTTTCTCGGAGACATATGTCTACGGATCAATTCAGGGACCGAAGTCCAGGGATGATACAATCCCCTCTCATCCACTAGGGACCACTTCTCGGAGACATCTGTCTACGGGTCAATTCAAGGACCGAAGTCCAGGGATGATACAATCCCCTCTCGTCCACTAGGGACCACTTCTCGGAGACATCTGTCTATGGGTCAATTCAGGGACCGAAGTCCAGGGATGATACAATCCCCTCTCGTCCACTAGGGACCACTTCTCGGAGACATCTGTCTACAGGTCAATTCATGGACCGAAGTCCGGGGATGATACAATCCCCATCACGTACATTTTGAACTAGTGGTTCTGGGATGATGCAATCCCCATCACGTACATTTTGAACTAGTGGTTCCGGGATGATGCAATCCCCATCATGTACATTTTGAACTAGTGGTTCCGGGATGATGCAATCCCCATCACGTACATTTTGAACTAGTGGTTCCAGGATGATGCAATCCCCATCACTTCATTCTCGAAGACCATACGTCTACGGATCAATTCAGGGACCAAGGTCCGGGGATGATACAATCCCCATCTGTCCACTAAGGACTTTATTCTCGGAGACCATACGTCTATGGATCAATTCAGGGACCAAAGTCCGGGGATGATACAATCCCCATCTGTCCACTAAGGACTTCATTCTCGGAGACCATACGTCTACGGATCAATTCAAGGGACCAAAGTCCAGGGATGATACAATCCCCATCTGTACACTAAGGACTTCATTCTCGGAGACCATACGTCTACGGATCAATTCAAGGGACCAAAGTCCAAGGATGATACAATCCCCATCTGTATCCTTATCAATACAGATGTCATCAAAACATGTATTCTTATCAATACATCAATAAGACATGTATCCTCACCGATACATCAATAAAACATGTATCCTCATCAATACATCAATAAACCATGTATCCTCATCAATACATCAGTAAGACATGTATCCTCATCGACAAAACATGTATCCTCATAAACCATGTATCCTCATCGACAAAACATGTATCCTCATAAACCATGTATCCTCATCGATACATCGACAAAGCATGTATCCTCATGGATACATCGACAAAGCATGTATCCTCATGGATACATCGACAAAACATGTATCCTCATCGATACATCAACAAAGCATGTATCCTCATTGATACATCAATCATCAAAGTAAAAGCAAGTAAAACAATATTCTAAGTATAAGAGTCCTAAGTCTAAATGATCTAAGTATCCAAGTGTAGTAAACAAGTATCCACATCATCGACCTTGCTGTCGATGAGGCAATCTCATCATCAGTGACCACATCACTCCCCCTTTCGAGGAGGGTCCTTCCAAGCTTGTCTTGGAGATACTCAAACTTTTCTTGAGGTAGAGGTTTGGTTAGTATGTTGGTAACTTGTTCACTTGAGGTAGAGGTTTGGTTAGTACTTTGGTAACCTGTTACAGATTCAAACTTTATAGTTCCTTCTGCATCATATCTTATTAGATCCCTATGTTCTTTGACTTATCATGGAACACTGGATTCTTTGTCATCTTCATACAACTCTATTTGTCACATAGGATCACAGTTGGTTCTATCTTTAAGTCAAATAATCCTAAAGCCAAACTTCTTCACAACTAGCAGAGCAAGCAGCCATATATTCCACTTGTGCTAAGAGCCACACTAGATTTTTTCCTGCTAAACCACGAGATCATGGCTGATCCCAAACAATAACATCCTCTCGATGTGTTCTTTCTGTCTGATACACTTTCTGCCCAATCAACATCTGAGTAGCCATCTGAAGTCATGATCTCCAAGATAGCATAGATCAAAGTCTATCGTATCCTTTAGGTGCCTCATCACATGCTTAGCAACTATCAGGTGAACACATCTAGTTTCCACTAGATACTGACTCAAAGCATATATCTAACCTAGTATATGTTAGATACATCAATGACCCAATAATTTGACTGTATAGAGTTATATCCACTAACTTTGATGAGTCATCCCCTAACAGCTTCAAGTTGGAATCCATAAGAGTGGCCATTCCAACACCTCAAGTCCTTTTGATATTTCTCAGCATACTTTCCCTAGTTGAGAAAGATTCCTTCTGATCCTTGCCATACTTCCAGACCTAGGAAGTAATGCATCAATATGAGATCTTTCATTTTTAGATGGGTCTACTGATATAAGTCTCAACATCATTCGAACTCTGTGGTTAGTTCCTTCTTGCATCCAGTTCATTTGTGTATGGAAACCATATTCAACCTTGTAGCAAAGGTTGTGATCCACATCACCCATGATGATCATTAAGCTCATCAATTGACTATCGATCCTGGGTACCCATACATGACCTGATTCAGACTTCTTCTTTAATTACACCATTAAGAGAATGGTCTTATCTAGCCACTTGGAGCAAACATCCTGTCATGATTCTCTTCTTCTTTCTAAGAGAATCTTCTAGCCACGAGCCTTCTATATTTTGTTTTATTTGTAAATCTTCTTGTTGAACATCCATCACTTGTTCATCATTCTTCATGATCTTTCCTACAAATCAAAATTAAGTACATGATTAGTAATGCTTCATAATCATGAAATCATGATAACCTATTATGCATACAGATATCATTTACATAGTTATGCAACTATCTTGACCAATACTTTGGCACAACACTTTTCCATATCCTGTATGCATACAGTGGCTATCTAGATGCCTTCCATCTCTACCAGAACATACTATCGAGAGTGTGCACAGCTCTCAGCATGTCAGCAAAGAGGTTTCATTCTAGACAAGCAACAATGGAATGTTTGTCCAACTTACCAATCATATGCATATTAGTAGTATATTGTTCAATGATCTATGAATGTTTACACTCAGCATGATATATTCTAGGAATACAAATATGCATATAAGCAATATCATTTACTATTTCAAATAACAACTCAAATACTTATCTTTTATGTTCGTGTGGTTGCCTCCCGCTTGATCTTCTATATGTCTTTTGAACTTCTATTCATTCTGTACCACTGTGCATGCTCAAGTGTGCACTAGTGTCATCATCATGATCTCATACACAAACATACATTCATTAGTATATTCTCAATATTATCAAAACATTCTAATTCTAAATAATCTTGAATATGTATAGTCATGATCATTAGTATTCAGGGTTTCAAGGAAGTCTTCTTCTTGTTTGATCATAGTACTTTTTTGGTTAATTAAATCATCAAGATAAGAGACATAATATGCATAAACCCTTGATTACTGACTTTATGAATAAGCATAACCAATCATACCAATTATACTTATATAAGGGATCCTAACACAAGGTAAGATTCTAACTTGACATAGGAAAACATACCTAGATTAGTATACCTGCTTAGTTATGTACAACATACCTAAACAATCTCTTCAATGATTTAGAGATCCTGAGCTAGAACCTGCATGTCTCATATGTTAAGCATAATATATCAAAGTCATACATACCTCGTAAGTAGAACAAAGATTATGGATGAGTCTTTGTCTTCATGTTGTCATGGTCATGGAACTTGATTTGTCTTTCGTGATGTACCTGAATCTTGTTAGCAGACAACATCAACCTCACACAACACCATAATGCATTAGTACAATCATATAGCCCTAATCAATGAATGTCTTCGATCATTCACATGCATTCATACTGTTACTAGGGTAATAAGACAATTCTAACATTAATCAAGATTGTACTAACAAATAATATGAAGACAAACACATTATGAATTTAATCAGGAATCAGATTTCAAGACATACCTGAACTTCCTTAAGTCATACTAGTCGAGACTTCTTGTAGTCTTCTTATGTAAGGCCTTAGCCTCAACTCCCCATGAAACTTGATATGGAGCTTGATTAGGGTTTGTTAGAGAAACCCTAAAAATTCAATCTTTGACTTTCACACTTCTGAATGGATGGAAGGATGTGTCTTGCTGAGCTGATCAAACTAGCATACTTCAATTTTGAAATTTCCAAAATTTGACCCCTCAAAATTTGCCTTCGAAACTTCTGGATCTTCTGGACAGGATCCTGAACTAGGGTTTGATGAAGCCCACCCTTCTTTCCAATCAAAAGGTTCGATCCAAGGCTCTAAACTCTTATTTTTCTGAGGAGCTTCCAGCCGTGGTTACAGACTTCAAAAATTCCAACTTTTGCAGAAGCCCTAATTTTCCACTTTTCTGATCAAAGTCCCGAACTAGGGTCCGATCAAGCCCGGCCTTCTACCCAACCAAAAATTATGATCTTGGTCTCTAAATTTCGATGTTGATGAGTAGCATCCATCCGTGGTCTCTGATTATAAAAATTCCAACTTTCTCCGAAGCCCTAAATTCCGGAAGCTATGAATGAAGGTACTCAAAAATAATTCTGTTTTGACAGAAATATGTACATGATTGTTTCTGGTGTAACTCCGAAGTTTTTGATCCAAAGGGTCTGAAAAAGTTTCTTGAGATAGCCTGACCTATTATATTTCCATCCTGACAGGTCTGACCTCAATTGGATTCTCTGAGAGAGAGTTATGCCAAGTGTCGCAACGTGACCTGTTTTGAGATAATACAGGAGAGCGAACTTGTACGGCATGCCACGTGTCATTGTTTGAACTTCGGCCTCTGAAAACTTTTCTTGAGATAGCTCCCCCTGTTATCTTTCCATCCTGATAGGTCTAACCTCAATTGGACTCTCTGAGAGAGAGTTATGCCAGGTGTCGCAACGTGACCTGTTTATGGGATAATATAGAAGAGCGAACTTGTACGGCGTGCCACGTGTCACTGGTTCAGCTTCGGCCTCTAAAAACATTTCTTGATATAGTACAGCCTGTGTACTACCTGTCACTTTTTACGAAATTTCATTTGGAGCTTCCTAGCCCAAGTTATGACCTTTTTTCCTAGGTCACCTGATTTTGACTGAGATATGGAAGAGGCAGAAACCCTAACTTGTACTGATCATAAATCACAAAGTACAACGAATCTGAGGGTTCCCTTTGGACACAAGGTACCTAGGGATGTTAGCTACGACCTGTAAATTTTTCAGATCCTGAACCTTCGCATAAATGGATTTATAGCGAAAGTTCCACGATGACTGGTTTTTTCTATGTAAAACCCAAACCTTCAAATTTTCGCAAGTGAAGCAAGGGTCGTAAGTGCCATACATTGCCTTCCTTCAGGTTAGCTCTGATACCATGTTAATATTTAATATGCTAAGACAGAAAATAGCAGCATTACATTCCATTTCACAATAATAGCATATACAGGATCACTGAAGAAACAACAAGCACAGCATAAACACAAGAGACACAGATTTATCCTGGGAAACCCTCATGGGGTAGAAAACCCAGCAAAGCTTCCTCAATATAGATGACCAGCAATATACAAAGATGCAAACCAAAGACATGATCTCCTCCTCCACCATAGCAGACCTCTCCTCCACAAGTGCGCTACTTTCAAGTGAGTGAGTGTGTAAAATGAGAAATACACCTCCTCTATTTATACACTACTCCGACTTGTCTTTTACACAAATCATGTAGGCTCGTATTTAACCATTGGGTTAAATACCCCACTACAACTGACTGGGCCGACCCCTCTAAGGTGGTCTAATAACCCTTTGACCCACATAACACATACAGGGCCGACCCCCACTAGGGAAGTCTAATAACCCAAGTTACCACATTCCGACGGAGGAATAAACATCTCCGGATATACAATAAGATCTTTACGGAGGAATGAAACATCTCCGGAATAATAAAGTACAAATATAATATTCTTTGAAGTTACAATATCTCAACATGTATTGGGTGGATACTTATTCTGCTGTGGAGGTTTCCGGTACCAAGGAGCCATTCTAATTCCTTGCACTTCTCATCTTTCCTGTTCGCATTATAACAAACAATAAACAGTCACAGCATAGAAAATGGCCTTAAATCGAATAACAAATCTTGAAAGTTGTTGACATATTCAAAGATTATGATGATTGAAGCACTTGCATATGATGATTGTTCCAACAGATCATGAAGGTTCTCTCTGGGATTCCAAACACGATGTGCCTTCAAACTTGAAGAATTTGCCATATCATCTGCAATCGGGCTTGTTATCGTGATATACAGTCACTGAAATATTTCCGACTGAGACGGAAGCTGCAAAGCTTTTGGAGTTCCACAAATTGCAAGCAAGAGGCAGTACTGATGATAGACGTAGATTTGCAAAATCTGAGATGATAGACGCATTAACTATGGGTACGCTCCTTGGACCTGGTTGACGCAAACGTGCCGATGGGTCCTGGGGCACAGGACCCCAGGCAAGCGTCACCCTGCATAGAGCCAATGAGAAGTGAAAAAATATGATTTAAAAAAAAAATTAATTTGTAAAATATAAATCTTTACCATACCTTTGTCTATTTTCAAAAAAATTGAACATAAAGGCAAACTAATATGTAGACACGAAAAATATATGTCTAGGACACAATAATTACATGTTTATTCTGTCATTGAAGTACATAAATTCAAACATATAAAAATAAACAAAATAACCATAACTAGTTTAAGAGTTCAAACATACATTATTGGAATATACTACACCCAAAAATAAGTGTACTAATAATAATTATAATTCTCATCAGAATACACAAAAAAGTGTATTAATAATAATTATAATTCTCATCATAAAAAAATATAAAATTTAGGCAAACACATATTCTTAAAAAATTATAATATCACAAACATCTAAGATACACATTAAATGTAATTTCTTAATGTATTATTATAATTCTCATCATAAAAAAATATAAAACTTAGGCAAACACATATTCTTAAAAAAATTATAATATCACAAACATTTAAAATACACATTAAATATAATTTCTTAATGTATGTTTGAACTCTTAAACTAGCCATGGACATTTTTTTGGTTTTATATGTTTGAATTTATGTACGTTCTTTTTTGAATGTTATAAAATACTTGTCATAAGCTATAGATATGATTAAAATATAAATCTCATCATAATAAAATAAAAAATTTAAACAAACACATATTTAAAAAATATTATAATATCACAAATATTTAAAATACACATTAAATATAATTTCTTCATGTATGTTTAAACTCTTAAACTAATTATGAATTTATATACTTCAATGATAAATATTATAATATCACAAATATTTAAAATACACATTAAATATAATTTTTTCATGTATGTTTAAACTCTTAAATTAATTATGAATTATATACTTTAATGATAAAACATACATGTAATTCTTTCTTGAAAGTTATAAAATAGGCCTCATCTATATGTTTATAATGTGCATAAAATTATATATGATTAAATTACAAATCCCATCACAACAAAATATAAAGCTTAACTAAACACACATTCTTAAAAATATTATAATATCACAACCATTTAAAATACATATATTACATGTAATTTCTATTAAAATAAGTCAAAATTAATACAACAAATACACACACCATCAATAAATATACATAAAAAATACAATTCATCATAATTCAAATTTAATAATCAATTTACACAACACAATCCCATGTCAAAATTAAGTAAATAAGAAAATATTACAAAACCAAATTTGCATTGCATATTATATAAATTTAAATAAACAAACACATACACAAAATGTAAAAGTATAAATCAAGTATGGATAAAATATGTTATATCTTTTATAGTATATGATTTTAAATGTATATACCAAATTAGAATAAATATTACCAATAAAAAAATAAATATATAGGGGAGAAGTGACGTCTGTTTTAATGTTTACGTGCGAAAGGTGTCATGAATGACTCGAGTGTTGGAAAGCTCTCTCCCCGGGTAAAGAGAGGGTTGAAGTAGGTTTTTCAACACGAAGTTCTGGATTACTTGAGAAGTCGACAGAGATGCCCATTTTATCTGGTGGTGCAAATGTTGAGACGTATTCGGTGGTAGGGGCAAAGAAGAGCAAGAAGGTTATCAAGAAGCGACATCGGGTGAGATTGATTGTAGGGGAGGATATTAGAGTGGATGGGATTATGGAGCTAGCTGGTAAAACTCTTATCAACAGGTTTTATGGTGTTCCTATTCTGGAGGATCCTCTGAGGGACTGGTTACAGTTGCATTCAGGTCCTGTGCTCAATTACGTGTCATCATTCTTTATTATGACGAAGGGCTGGTTGGGTTTCAAACTGAAAGACGAATTAGATGTGGCTAAGATTATGAGGAAGAGCTGGTTGTGGGGGAAAACAACCCTAAGTTTAAAACCTTGGAATCCATGCTTCGACCCCCGCAGGGAACCTAATAGTAATGCTTTGGTTTGGGTTAAAATCCCTGGGCTTTAGTTGGAGTTTTGGAATGATAAATTCATTTCGGATGTGGGCAATCGGATAGGCAAGACTCTACCAGTGGACCAGACTTATAAATTTCATGCTCAGAGGACAGTGTCCAAAGTGCTTGTCGCGGTGGACCTTTCCCTAGGGCTTCCAAATGTCATTGAGATAATTTTAGGCGATTATAGACTTTTACAAGTTTTGGACTATGTCAATTTTCCTTTTAGATGTGGTCAGTGCCATGTCCATGGCCATTCAATTACGGAGTGTCACCTGCCATTTACCAAAAAGGCATGGTAAAAAAGGGTAAGTATGGCATGGAGTCGGAGGACTCGGGGGAAAATATGGGGAAGCCTCCATTAAATTTGTTGGACTCTGTTGCCATTGGAGGTGGTTTGGATACTCCGGAGAATCATCCTTTGGAAGCACAGTTTTTGGAGGTGGGGGTTGATGTAACTCTTAAGGTCTTGTCTGGTATGGATTGTTGTGTTGCTGGGGGGAAGGGGGTTTCTTAGGTTATTCTAAGTCATGTATTTGCTTTGAAAATACCGAGCGCTACCCTTGAACCCTTTGGAGCTGAGGAGCCGGAAAGCCTTGAAGCTAATATGCCTAAGGAAGTGAATTCGGCGGACAAGTTACGGCAACCTAGTAAGTTAAATTTTCTTAAACCCTTGAATTCTTTTAAGGATTTCAAGATTTCAAAGAAGATGTTGTTCTTTAGTCCGCTTGCAAGTATTGGTCTTGCTAGTCTTGGGAAATCTCTCAGGAAGTGTAAGTCATTCACAAGAAATAGGATTGTGGACAAGAATTCTTCCTCCCGAGATATGGCGGGTCCAAGGGTTTCCTGGGATTATAAACACCCTTATGCTCTGAGATCGTTGGGTAAGGCGGGTCAGGGTATTCCAAGCTCCCTGTTAGGGACAACATCTCCGGTGTATGGAGCCGAATCCCAGAAGGGTCTCAAGGAGGATCTGAGCCTTCATTTTTCAGTTTCTCCTCGTTCCAAGGCGCTTAGAGATATGCATTCATTGAAGGTTAACTCATGAAGATTTTATCCTTCAATTGTAGAGGGTTAGCTAGCAACCCAAAATTGTTGGCGTTAGGGAGGGTTATAGAACTGAATGGTTAGAATATCATTTTACTACAGGAAACAATGTGCAGAGGTTTAGGGTTGGTTGGTAGGTTGATTCAGATTTTGAAAGGCTGGGAATTTGTGTGGGCATATAGTATGGGTTTATCTGGTGGATTGATTACGGGGTGGAAGGATTCAGTGAGTTTGAAGAATAGTTTTTCCTTTTGATTAGGTTTAGGAACTACTTTTTCGTGCTAGTCCTTAGGGTTGGTTTTCAATTTACTCAATGTTTACGGACCTTATAATAGGAAAACACCTTTCTGGAATGATTTCTTTAGGAAATCCTTTTTATTGGAACTTCCTTTTATAATTGCTGGGGACTTGAATGTTACTCTCCACAGAGGTGAGGTGTGGGG
The DNA here is from genome assembly GCA_027924585.1 of Larix kaempferi. Taxonomy (NCBI): domain Eukaryota; kingdom Viridiplantae; phylum Streptophyta; class Pinopsida; order Pinales; family Pinaceae; genus Larix; species Larix kaempferi. The sequence continues at coordinate 12,322,443 of BSBM01000344.1, forward strand.
TCTCGGGCGGATCCAAAGCAATTTTTTTTTTGAATCATTTAGATGCTCGAGACATAATTGATCTAGAACCTGTTGAGTTGAAACCTACCTGGTTTAACAAAAGGTCTAGGTCTGCCGGGATCGCTAAGAGGTTGGACCGTTTCCTATTTGTAGGGGATTTGCTACGCAACGTTGAAAGGGAAAGATCCTGGAGGCTAACTAGAGGAGGGTCTGATCATTTGTTGATAATGTGTAACATTGAGAAAGGGGAGGCTAAGCCCAGGATGCCTTACAAATTTAATCCTTTTTGGCTTAAAAGTGAAGATTTTACTACTATGGTTAGGGACAATTGGATTCCTTTTGACTCAATCTCTCTTGATCCTTGTGATGTTCAGTTTGCTTTTAACTTAAATAATTTGAAAGAGCTTTCGGTCTCATGGTCGAGAACAAAGAGAGACCCTAAGGAAGCTAGACTTAAGGAGGTGGAAAATCGTATAAAGGCCATCTTTGAGGGTCAAGTTGGGACTCTGGGAGATGCTATGCTTAAGGAATTGGTCTTGCTGGAGGAAAACAAAAACTTGATTTTGCAAGAAAGAGAAGTAGACCCAGATGAAGAGCAAGGCGGTTTGGCTGACCTTAGGGGATGAAAATTCAACCTTCTTTCATAAAATGGTAAGTCACAGGAAAAGGGTAAATACTGTTTGGGAACTACAGGAAGGAAGTGGTGAGAAACTTAGTGGTTTCAGCAAGTTGGAAAAAGGTGGGGTTGAGTTCTTTGATGAGATTTATAGTGAACCTGTTGGCAATAATTTACAGGATATTGTTACGGTTGTTTCTAAGTTTGATCGATGGATTTCAGAGGTTGATAATGAATCTCTTTTTGCCTCGGTCTCCTTGGAAAAACTGCAAGCTTCCTTACTTAAGTTGAAGAAAGAGAGGAGTCTGGGGCTGGACGGTTGGACTTCAGAATTTTTCATAGCTTTTTTTTATTTGCTGAGTGAAGATCTTCTGAGGGTTGTTGAAAAGAATGGAGTGACTGGAAAGCTACTAACCAGTTTTAATACTACATTCTTAGTTTTAATTCCAAAGCTGGATGTGCCTAAGTCTTTTGGAGACTTTCGTCCTATCTCTTTGTGTAATTTCCTTTATAAGGTGATATCTAAGATAATAACAGAAATAATAAAGCCTTTTCTGGCAATGCATATCACTCTGGAACAATTTGTTTTTTCACCAGATCGTTGTATCCATGAAGCCATTGGAAGTGCTCAAGAATGTATTCACTCTTTGAAGACTAGTAAAATTCCTGCTAAGGTTTTGAAAGTAGACCTTTCTAAGGCTTACGATCGTACCTACTGGCTGTATATAAGGTTGGTCTTGATCCAAAGAGGGTTTGGGTTGCCCTTTGTAAATTGGGTTTGGCCGTGTTTGACTACGGTTAGCTTTGCAGTTCTTATTAATGGGGCCGCATCCAACTTTTTCACTCCTACTAGAGGGTTGTGTCAGGGGTGCCCGTTATCCCCCTATCTTTTCTTGCTGGTGATGGATGGTTTGAGTCGACTCTTTAATGAGGCTTTGGATAAAAATCAAATTTTGGGATTAGCTTTGGTGCAATAAGGGTTACACATATTTTCTTTGTGGATGATGCTTTGTTTTTTCTTGGGAATTATGTTGAAGGGACTAGAGTGGTTAAGATATGTTTTGGTTGTTTAGCTTAGCAACACGGATGCAAGTTAACTTTGGGAAGTCAGCCTTCTATATCAATGAAATTGACATTACAGATCTGAATGGTTTTCTGTAGATTATGCCGATGGACTATTATCCTTTATCAGATGGATTTAAGTACTTAGGGTTTCATCTGAACCAAATTGCTACAATAATGCTGACTGGAATTGGCTCCTAGCAAAGGTGGAAAGAGGCATCCATTTTTGGTGTAACATGTTTCTCTCTAAGGGCGGAAAAGCAGTGCTTATAAAGGGTGTTTTAAGCGCCATCCCAATTTATTGGATGATCATTGCCAAAATCCCACAGGGGGTTTTGCACTCTCTCAGAAAGCTCTTTTTTCATAATTTTGTGGACTGGTAAAGTTGACAGAGGTATCCACTGGACGTCGTGGGAGTCTATTTCAAAACCAAAGGAGGTTGGCAGGTGGGGCTTTAAAGACTTGTTTACTTTTGGAGCGGCGTTGGCAGCTAAGTCGGTGTGGCAGTTTATTTCTAAGGCTGGGAAGTGGCAATCCATCCTTCGTTTTAAATATATGGGAAATGGTTTGTTGTTAGACTAGATCTGGATGCCATGGAAGTGTAGCCGAGGAGGGTCGCTTTTTTGGAAGGCGATAGTGGCAGCGTTCCTTGTAATAGGGGATCGACCGGTTTGGGATGTGGGGAATGGAAGAGAGGCTCGTATTGGCAGAGATTATTTAAAGGGTGTTAAAAAAATTCCTTTGTTCCCCCAGGCCTTCTCGTGCTTCCTGGAAGAAAGGGGTATATCAGTCTTAGTAGATTCAGCAAATGGAAGCTCAAGCTTTTATCCAGAAGTGGAAGTCAGCGTTAGAGTTGCAGATACCCGAGGCATGGTCCGCTAGCTAGAATACTTAGATTGCGGAGATGATAAAATGTTTCATAAAGTTGAATAACAATCCAGATACTCTACCGTGGTAGGGTAGCGAGGAAGGAGGATCCTTTTTAGTAAAGGAAGCTTATATTTCGCTTTGGAGGAACCGCACGCAAGCTAATTCCTGGTGGTGGCAAAAATTATGGAAAACTCGAACTTCTCATAAAAGCAAGATACTTGTTTGGCTTATATTAAACGACAAGGTTTTAACTTGGGATATGATGAAAATAAGAAATTATCAAGGACTTGGAAGTTGCAACCTGTGTAGGAATGCTGATGAAGATGCCAAACATCTGTTCTTGCTTTGCCCCTTTGTTCAACAGGTATGCAAATGCTTGAGTTTTAATCTTCAGCTGAGGTTTATGGGAGAAGGTAATTCATTTGACAACTTTTTAAAATCTTGGTATGAAGAATGTAATTTGAAAATTCTGAGATGTCTACCCTACTTGGTGGCTTGGTTTGTATGGATAGCTAGAAACCTTTCTATCTTCGAAGATATTCACCATCCTAGTTTCTATGTCATATCCCAGATTCTATCTATCTATAAAATTTTCTGGGACAGGAAAGTAAGCAAAAGGAAAGACAACTTAAAGAGTTAAAGATTGGTGAGGGAGAAATAGTGGGGTACATTGATGGAGCTTTTGAACATAACAGGTGTGGGTTAGGAGGCTACTTGATACTTTCAGAGTCTGTTACTATGAGTTTTCTAGCAAATGGAGGAGAAGGAACAAACAATAGAGCAGAAGGTCTAGCGATGATATTCCTCTTGCAACTGGCTAAAGATAATTTGGTGGACTCTTTAAAAAATTTTGGGGACTCAAAGTTGTGGATCAATTGCATGAAACATGAGAATAGTTTAAAAAATCATTCTCTACAAAATCTTGGAAGCAATATGGAAACTATGGTTTCTCTTTTTAGTAAGGTGGAATTTTTTCATGTCTCTAGAGAAAAAAATGCACAAGCTGATGAACTATAAAAAACTAGACTACTTTTGGAAGTCAGCAAGTGCAAGATCATCACAAAGAGCAATGTCAATCATGAAATCAGCTGGAACTCCCTGGATATTTTTGAAAGGTTAACTTGACGACTTGGAAAAGATCCGAGCACTATTTTTGAACAGTTTATTTTGAAATGTAACTATTACGACAAGAATGAACAGTGTAAGTCATAAATTCTCAGTTTTATTTCTCTTATCGTGCAGTAGCACCTGTGGAATGTATTCTTTGCTCTTTATGAACAATGAATATGATTTTTTCTTTGGAAAAGAAGAAATTGTATTTAGTTGTGAATGAGTTTAAAAAAATATAAAAATATAACAAGATGGACATTGCACTACTTGAAGGAAGGTGGGCCCCACCCCTGAATTTAAATCCCTCCCAAAATACTAATTAATTTTTATTAATAATTATAACTTACAAAACTTCTTGTTTTATTTGTGAGATCTCTAAAAAAGGTTTATATCTATTTTCTAACATACACTTGAAAACCAATTCTTTGTAAAAACTTGTTATAACTATACACTTGGAAACCAATTCTTTATCAAACCTGCAATATCACAAACAAACATAAAAAATAAATAAAATATATCAATCCAAAAAATGATAACAATAAAGAAGCTCTATTCTTTATTTCATATAACAATATTGTAATAGTTTATTTAGATTTGAAATGTTATATATATATATATATATATCCTTGAGACTCTTTCCAAAAGCAATTAAAACGCCCAACCTTACACCTGTTAGAAAAATACGTGAGAACATTTACATGTAAACTCTAGTATCAAGTGTATCTATATGTTTATAAAAAATGTGTATAAACATGTCTTTCTTATTAAAAAAGCCTTTAAAGGTATCGAGCTTGTTTTTAAACAGTGAAATAAAAATACTAAGTAAAATCATTATAAATTAATTAATTACATATAAAATAATTAAAATATGTTTGTAAAATATAAAATGAAAAAAAATGGATCCAATTAATGTTCATTGAGGAAGAGAAGTCCATTGCAAAGAACTAACCCCAAAATCCTCGAAGGTTAAATTAATGGAGAAACTAAAACAGAGAAACGTTAAACTAATGCAGAAACTAAAACAGACATGTAGGCAAAACAAAACTACACTCAACCTGAAATTAATAGAAAAACAAAACAATAGGTGTGTTGATACAAGGAGAGCTTAAATTTATTAACTAAACAATGCAGAAGCAGGAGAATGTGCATTTTGATTTGGGAGTAAATTTTGTGTAACACATTTTGAAATGCAGGGAACCCAAATATTTAGAAAGATTAGGTTTGTTGACGGAAGGGTTGGAGCAGTAGAGAATGGATGATGATGTATCCTTATTCTTTATTTTCTGAAACTAACAGAATACAAGAAGCTTTCGCGTGTCAAACAGAGAATATATATTTCCCCATGGGCCATAACATCATAAGATTTTATTATAAAAATAACAAAATTCATGACAAAATTCATAAAAGCAATACGACATTCAGTAGATATCCAGCTCTGCACTATAAGCTACTCAACAACGTCTTCAGTTGAAGAAGTAATATAATATCCATCGTGTGCATAGCGTCTCTCAAAAGCCTAATCACCTGCAAGCAAAACAAACATATGATTAATTTGAGATGAACCAAAAAGACTGTAATACAATTAATCTATACACATAAAGAAACTTATAGCTATGAGTAGAGTAGAGCTATAGAGTAGAGCATAGCTAAGAAGGAACAATAGTAAAATGTACCTGTAAATGAAGCAACGATGATTGGGAGAACGCACTGATCTGCATATTGAACAGCTGAACAACATAAGAGTAGTGGTTAGACTTTGCTTATAGAAATCCATTGAAATTCCATTTTATTTAACCCATGAGAACAAAACCAACCACTCATTGCAAGTATATGAAGAAATCAACGGAAATATGTTTTCTAGTTAAAATGAAAGACAATCATTGTGAAGATAGCAAAATCCTTTTGTATTGCAATTTTGTATCTAGTAATCCAATCCAGATGGCCACCATTGTTTCCATGAAGCAATTTAGAACCATATTTGTGTGGTCAATTGAAGTTATGTTGTATATGAATTCCAAGAGATTAAAAGTTAGAACCAATTATATTTCCCTCCTGAAACTGAACAAGGATGAGACCCAAAAGAGTCACAACTAACCTTTCTTGTAAGAGGTCTTTTTTAAGGCTGGAAACTCTTTTGAAACAACAGGAAAACAATCACTGCCACAAGTAGAGCCTCCACAGCTGAACACCCTGCAATATAGCATATATATAGAAGATCTCTCCAGATATGCCATCCAAAAACAAAACCACCAAAATATTTTCCAAATACAATAATTATCCTGTAAATATAAGTATTGTTGTTGAACTTTAACATCAAAATGAACTCCAAAGACAACTATTCCAGCAAATGGGGCATCCAATGCCCTCAATCAGACGATTCATTAAATCCATTATACCTATCTGTAATCCACTACTCATCTTATCTCATAAGTCCAGGTCCAAAACCTCAAGTTCTTTGTCCTGATGTCATTACTCAGCAAAGGCCATGTGAAAGCCTGATGTCCCTGCCTACTTTTCAAAAGGAAGAACATCGTACTTATATTGACATAAATATCACATCAAAATCAAGGTAACATCAATTATTCATAAATATAACCTTGAAATCAATAACATGAATTATTCAAAAGTTCAAAACAACAGTCTTTGCTTTGACTCTTTTTAAAATTTAAATTGCCTTCACATTCTATACTTGGTTTTGAAATAATTTATACTATCCAATAGTGTACATTCATTAATAAACACCAGTAACAAATATTGAAAAATAGAGTAGATTAAAAGTGGCCCTTCTTGATTTGTGAAATAGATGTATACAATCCTCTTAGATCAAATACGAAGCCATCAAGTGTTCTCAGGTAAGAAATGGAGTCAAAACTAATTAAATAATTTCGGCTGATTATATTGGATTTAGGGAAGAATGAACCCCAATAAAGCTTGAAAAATGTATAGAATCTAGTTGATAAAGTAACCCAACCAGATAGACTCTTTCAAAATGTGGCAATCACAGAAAAGGTATATGACACCAATGTTAATGAGGCGGTGGCCCTGCAAACTTATTTTTCTCTAGCATTAGCAAACAAAAGGGCAACCTGATGCATCTGAAATTACAAAATAATTAAGACTGCTTTTCAAGAGTTTCTATAGATATCCATTCAATCTAGCTTTGTCAAGATATAGTTAGTTCAAAGCCACCTTGACTTTCAAAATGCGAGTCAAGTAATGAATATTTTAAATGCGAGTCAAGTAATGAATATTTTAAGCTAAAATACTTGAGGTAAGTTCAAAGTATTATGAAACATGCTAAGCAGCATGCAAGTTAAGTTACAATTTGTAACGTGGACAACAACATGCAACACAATTTTCATCGCTTGCCACTACGTTAATTATCTGGAATAACACTGATTTTGACGTAATGTGTACAGCAGCATGCATCCTTCTAGTACTGATTGACATATTTTTGGATTAGATTCCTTCCACATTCATGGGGCTGCATTCCTTTGAAGCAAAATCCTTTTACAACCGTTGAAGCAGCACTGGGCTAGATGACGTGTGAGAAGTTGCTAGTGTGAGGAAGGCATCTGAGAGGGGCCAAATTTGAGTTTTAAAGACCTCACTATGGCTTGTTTGTGGAAGGCGTCATTGCATTTCACTATATTCCATATTGCAAGGAGTATGTGACCTTTTGAATGAAAAAAGGATTAGTCGCATCACCTATAGGTGGTCGAGTTTCAAATAACCTATATTCTTCCGCCCTCACCTACAACCTGTTCTCAGCCTTGGAGGAGGTCGCATATGAAGATAAGAAGGGATTGAAGCAATTGCAGTCAAAGGGATATTTGTAGGCAGCCTGGAAGATAGGCTGCAGCTACAACATCAACTCTCATCCTAGGTGCCTCATTTCAGTGCTTTAATGAGGTCGTTGGCATTGGTTGAAGTTCCTCTTTCTTTGCTAAAACATTTCCACTATTGTGCTCGGTGATAGATATGCTGGCCTTGATTGAAGAAATGCATTAAGGAGAGGGTGATAGCAAAGGTATTTTCCAAAGATGAGTAAAATATTTCATCTTGAAGATTTGAAGGCAAGTCCTCTTTGATCATGTAGCTCTAAAAGGATGGGTGGTAGCTCGTGTAGCATTGTTTAGCTACAACTAAAGAAGGTATGTGCCCTTGTAGCCTATTTCAACCGTTGTTGATTAAATTTTTAAGTAAACTAGGTTGCAGGTATGTGCCCTTGTAGCCTAATTCAACCATTGTTGATTCATACTAATTGAGAGGCAAGGCAAATAAAATGTTAACCAGTAGTCCAACAACAGAGACTAATGATTTAGCATAGAAGTCCAACGGAGACTAATTATTTACCATAGAAATTGATAAAAATAACTATGTCCAGATATGCGAGTAATATGAATCCAAAAATATTGTTAGGGTAAAAGCTAATACAGTGACTGAGGGTTTTAAAACCCTGAAGAATGATTTGTGAAGACAAAAGGGGCAATGGCCTCTATAATCCAAAAAAATGGTTTGGGTAAAAACCAATATAGTGACTGAGGATTTAGTACTTGGAACTTTACTCGTGAAAGGGAAGGCGAATCCAAAAGAAAGAATTAAACATACCCCAAAGAGAGTGCACACCTCTAGGACCTCAAAGTCATCCTGCAAAAGTTAAATTAGATCACCTTCAGTAAAGAAATTATTAGTTGTGGTAAATATAGTGAACATCCCTGTGAGCAAAGTAATCGAAGAGAGCGTGATGGAACACATTCCCCATTGCAATGTATTAAATTTCAGAAACTCATTCTTTGAATAGTGCAAGCATCGAAGATGAATCTGGTGCCCTCCCTCTGCGCCATGACAAAACCATCAGATCTCTGGCATAAAACATTCAATAACATGCAAGAACCTCAGATTTTTTGGGTTTGAGTTTTTAAGGTCTAATTTTGTTTACCTGCAAGTCTGTGGGGAATGGAACCTAAGTCTCCTTCATCTTAGCCGCGAGAGACAGGTAGGCCACGGCCATGATCCAAGCCTTCACACCTTGCTGCAATGGCATAAATACACTGAGGATACCTTTTCGATGACGACAACAATAAAGAAATAAACAAAAAGCGCGAACATCGAAAGATCAAACCAAACCCAAATCAAGAAACTGCCCAGCCCCTGGGGTTTCTTACCGGGATTCTGTGCATCTTGAGAAATCAATTCAGGTAATTGACGGATAGGATTGATTGTGCTGGAGTATCCGAGATGGCGTCTAAATCCATTCGTGCGGGGATCGAGAACCTGAGCTCCTTCAATGCATCTACGCAGAGTTGATTTCTTCCCCTGGCATTAAATGAAACTTGGCACCAGTGAAGCCATTCACGCGGAGCTCGAGAACCTGAGCTCCTTCAATACATCTACGCATAGTTGATTTCTTTCCCCTGGCATTAAAATAAACCTGTCACCAGTGAAATGACGTGGCAAATAGTGAAGTGGCGTGATGTGGCAGCATTCCATTGGCTCAATGAACGAGGAATCTAGTTACAGTGGCGAGGATGGTCTTGCGTTATTTGAACACCTACGGCGAAGATATATTAAATTTACACATATATAAAAATATCATAAATATAATATGTATCTAAAAATTGTGTTACAATGGAAGGGTTGGCATGTGCAAAGTGATCCTCGTTGATCCCAAAGGAACTTAGCAAATCAAATATGTGTAGGGTCTAGGGAATGCTTCAAGCAATCAAGCATAGGCTTGTGCTCTCTTTCAAGGAATCAGGATCGCATCTTCATCAAGCATAAGGAACGTATTGATCTTTCGGGACTCTGTCATTATAATCCAACACATGCACAACAATTATATGATGTTTCAGGACTCCGTCATTATAATCCAACACACGCACAACAATTATAACATTTTGGCGCAAATCATAGAAAGAGTAAGGAATGAAAGTCAAGGTTTCGAAGAGGTCCAATTTCTCCATATTCTTCTTTCCTTAAATGTTGAAGCGGATCAATTAGCCAACCTACCACAAGGCTAGGCGAAGGGAGCTTCGGGAAAAATGGGGTTATTCTATCATTATTGTGCCCTAAATCATTTAATTGTTTAGCATGTGAATCCAACAATGAACAAGCAATGTCTCATCAATATTGTCACGTCCCCATCCATCAATTTGGCCAAGATACCACTTGGCCACGTCCCCATCCATCAATCCTATCAGCGGCCATCATATGTCCTTACTAAACAGATATGTCATCTCACATCTATTACACACATACAATTACCATGAGATTTCATCAAAACAATTTCAATCAGGATTTTTCAAATATGTTTCATAAAGAAACTAGATTTCACAACCATGAGATCCTTCTCATCAATTCCAATTAGGAATTTTCCAAATCTGTTTCATACAAAAACAAAATTCCACAACTATGAATCATTCTCATAATGTTTGGCCTTTGTAAGTGGTAGCATCTGGTCTTCATTATGGACTTACACTCATTGCCATATCAAAGACAATTATACCTACAATCTAAACTTTTCAATTAACCAGACTAACTGTGAGTATACATGCATGTAATCTTTTCATTGAAACATTTACAACAACCCCTAAAGTGATATCATAATTATAACACACAACTAGTTCAAAAACTCTTAGCTATGAATTTCTCAAATGAAATGAAATACATTTACTTTATATGCATCATTAACACAATAAAAATTGCATAACACAACCACATGATCTATGTAATCAAACATATGTTCTAATACTCGTGGTTATACCATCATATCCTTGCATGCAGCTCTGTCCTCCCAGCAAAGCATTCTTATAGTCCATCAAACATGACTACCTTTTTAATGCAATCCTTCCACTGGATCCATAGCAGCTCATGAAATGATCTTAGAATTACTAATAATTCTATCATTTCAGCTATTAGTTGTTGATGTTCTCCATGGTTCTAGCATCATGCAAACATTCTGCAAATCATTCTCCCATAGTGGTTTATATGTGTTGACCAATGGTTGGTAGAGAATGGCCCCATCGTAGCCCTATTTAGTCATGTGTATTGACTATGTGTATTGAGTCTCAGATGCTTAGCCTTTGTCTAAGACTGGAGCGAAGGAAGTCTAGTGGTCATATTGCATACTCAATGCGGGAGTGCCCATGATGGAGAAATCTATTCTTATAAAGTGAGTTGACTTGTCTATGTTGTTGAAGATTGGGTAACTTCAAAATATATTATTGTTATATTATTGTTATATTATTGTGTTCCCTCGGAAGATATTCATATTGTCATTGATCATGTAAAAACCTTAAAAGAATAAGTGAAATTAGACAAGTCGGCTCCACATAAGTCAGTGGGTAAAACTGCCCCAAACAATGGGAAAAATGCCTCGTGAAGTCAGCCATATAGTGAAAAAGTCAGCCAGACAAGTTTATAAACAAGGGGGTCAAATTCCTCATTTGGATCATCACAAGTTCGCTCAAGCAAGTGAATAAGTGCGCATGGGAGAGTAGTTGCAACTGGAGGAAGCTTATGTTTGGGGTTCTATCATATCTTGTCTTTGTATCTTCTATTCTTGGGACATATTTGTATGAGAGAGCTTTAGCTCTTCGTTGTATGGACATTGTACTTGTTGACAGAATCTATATTGAAGAAGTTATGTTGGGTTTTCTTCCCCTAGAGGGTTTCCCAGGATAAATTCTTGTGTATGTTGTGCTTGTCTATCTTTCAGTGATCCTATAGCTTATGTTTATTGTGATATAGTATTATTTGTTTAAAGATCTAACATAACTACTATTCAAGTGCAAATTATAACATATGTTATACTATTCAAGTGAAAATTCTAACATATGTTACAGGGGATCTTATCTCTTTGTATATTAGACAAACTCTAATCTAATGTTGAATTTGACATTGGCTCTAAGAAGTGTCCGGGACTTCTTAGAGTATGGTAAAATCAACATTAGAGCTCTATGGAAGAATTTGATCTGCATGTGAGGAGATATCAACAATAAGAACTTTTCTATGATGAAGAAATAACCAAGAAGTCAAGACAAACCATTGAAGAAGTCCCAGAGAAAGTTGAAGGAAAGAAAGAGCAAAATTTCCCTAGTAAAAAGGGGTAAGTCGGCCTCAACCAAGTATAATTCGACCTCACCAAAAGTACAAGTCAGCCTCAAGGGTGAAAATTCAAGTCAACTAAAGAATATAAATAGAGTGCTCTCACACTTCATTTGTACATTTTCACTTGTCTCACATTTTCTCTCTCCACTTGTGTGCACCTCCTAGGAAGGCTTAGCTAAGACAAGCAATATAATTTTGGGGTTCTTTTATTCTCTTGGAAGATTCGCTACCCTTGTTAGGGTTTTTTGTGAAGGAGGGCGAGCCTCTGTTATGTTACGACTTAATCTTCATGATTGGTATTGTACTTGAATTGGATTGATTTCTTCTAAAAAAAGTTTTATGGGTTTTCTCCTTGTTGAGTTTCCCAGGATAAATCTTCGTGTCTCTTGTGCGTGGTTATCTTTCAATGATCCTTGTTTTATTTCTGCGACAAATGAATAGTGATATTTCTTTTAAACATAATTGTGGGATGAAATGAATTACAAAATAAATTTGAAAGAGATGAAAATTATACTGCTAAGTTAAAATTTCAACATTGTATCAAGCGCTGAAAGAAGCCATTGCCAGTGACTATTTATGCCCTAATATGGAAACTAGGGCCGAAAAAGAAGGTCCGAAAAAGCAGGGCTCAGAAAAGTAGGCCCAAAAAATTAGGGTCTGAACAAATAGGTCCGAAAAAGTAGTCCCAGAAAATTAGGGTCCAAAAAAGTAAGCATGGATAAATAGGAGCGGAAAAAGCATATCTCAGTTTTGTGAAAATTCAGTTTTGACCTAATTCTTGTTGGAATTAAGGAAATAGGGCTTCTGATTTTGAACTCTTTTGGCCATATATTGGACTGAAAAATAGTGTTTTGGAGTTCGCCTTAGGTGGGCGCACCTACCTCTGAAGTCAGTTTTTCACTTTTGACAAAGTTGAGTTTTGACCTAATTTCTGCTAGGGTTTATTAATTAGATTTTCAGATTTTGTCAAGATGGTGTCCAGAGTAGAAGACAAGTTAGATGGTGTTGAGATTGCAGATGAACTTCTGTACTATTTTATCTCCTCTCTTAATGGTACTATTACAGATAATAGTGACACTTGGTCAGTGGGCAGTAATGCCACCAAGCACATGATATTCCAAGAACAAAAGAGAAATACAATTGAAGGATCAACCCCATTTCAAGATAAAATGATCTTTCAAAAGTAAGATCTTACAAGTGTCAGATGTCACGTACCCACCCATTTATCCAATGCAAGGCAGGGAACATGATGCCAAATTTAGGGCTTTCACATGATCTCAACCCATTCGTTAGATTCATATAATTAAGATATGAGTGTGCAGATGTAAAACAAATCAATTATGCACAGCGGAATTAAAACAATATCCACACACAAGGCATGCTCATCCAGCATATCAAAAAATCATTAATTAAACATTGCAGAAGTAAATACATAGACATAAAAACACTTATCTTCATTTTGCAACTGCCCCAAGCAACTAGCTATGTCGCTGCAACGTTCCACCCAACCATAGGCTCTTCGACAGCTTATACTGAGTCCGTCCGAAGGCCACCCACGAGCTGGGCATGATTCTCACAAGGAAAGGGAACATTCCAGCTCGTTCACTGCCAATTACTCATTTCATCTCAGCCAAGCCAGTCCACAGCTGGGTTTATCAGGCTACATTTGAACCATGGATGCTTATTCTCAAGCTCAAGCCAAAGCAATGGATACCCAAATCCCATACCCCAACATTCTCATTTCTCACACCACAAGCACAAACATTGGGCATAGATACCATTTACAACAAGGGTATTTTACAAAACAGGGTCCATGGGTTTTTCCCAAATCGTGGCTCACTAAAACAGACTGTGGAAAGAGTAATTCGATTTCAACCCCAGGGAGTAAAACCGATTTCTCCCCACTGGTTATGATCATTTCCAATGGCCTAAACGACCTCCAGGAAGACCCAAAAACATGTTGTTCTCTTCCCCATTGGTAATCAACACAAAAACGCCCCTTCCTAGGTAAAAGATGAAGGGAAACCCAGAAAAACCATGGAGGAAAACGCCCAGGCAGCTAGAGCTGCGTGAGGGAGCAAGACTGATGGTTGCATAATGGTTTAGAGAGCAATTTCGTGGCTCTTTTCTTGCCCAAGGAGACAAACATGATTTTCTATGAAGGGTGGCTTGCCCATACCCGAATTTGGACAGCCATACCTCTCCATTCCCAAGGCATTAACTACCTCAACCAACTCTTGGGAGAAATCAATGGTTGGGTACAAAAGTCAACATGGGTAGTTGAGGGTTTGATGGGTTTTCTCATTGACACTTGGCTTGAACTGATTGGCTCAAGGGTTTGAATGTTTTCCCCCCCAATTCCTTGTGAAATCATGCTCCCATCTCTTTGTTGCATTGCATAGCTAGTTGTGGGTATTTTTATTAAAATGCATATTACATGATGTTGAAGTTCCAATGTGCCTGGCTAGCATGCAAACCATATGCATCAATAAATCGATGGCGGGGCCTTGGCCTTGAGGTCTTCACCACGATTTCATAACAATATTACATCATTTAAAATGTTAAAGTGATAGGGTCTAGATGGGGACGTGACATTCCCCTCCCCCTGGAATAACACCGTCCTCGGTGTTCCAACACTTAGGAATAAATACCCACTTTACATATGCCTCAAAATTCACATCTGGGGGCAGGTTTGTCCTGTGTTTCATCTCTTTACTTTGAACTTTTGGGATCAATTCCTTTGGATTCCTCAAGCTGCTCCTGCTAGATTTGGTCTTCCAGCTCTGCAGGTGGGCATTGCTCCAGAGCAATCCCTTCCCTTTATTCACCTTCTAGCTGATCTACAAGTTTGGAATTTCATGGATGCCATCTTTCTTGTTGTCCCGGCAACTATCTGAGGAAGACTTCCAGCGAAAACAAATAGCTTTTGGCCTGCTGCCATGATCAATGTGCACAACTGGCTCTCGCTTTTCTCACTAGCAATCATTTGGCTAGTAACAGCTGCAACAATGGCTTTCAATGTCTCTCCTGTGAGACTTATCATGGCAATTCCTGTTAGGAAAAGCATATCACAATATTAAAATTAGTCAATTATTTGCCCAATTGACATGGAATGTCCATGCTTTACTCATGAGACTTCCACACATTTCATGCTTTCCCAATATACACATGAACTCATTCATGTTCATCCTTTCACCAGAAAATAACCATTTCAGCATTCACAATTCATTTCAAGCAATTAAACACAATTTGTTTTCATTTATGACATGCACTCAACAGTTTTTTGTTTCTGAGATGCATCAGTCAAAAGGAAAGAGAAGAGTAAGAGTTTCCCCCTCTTAGTCTTGTTCCAATCCGGAGCCACACCATCACTTGTGGTTCTATGCTCCTTAGCCTCTTTCACTTCAATGTGAATGCTTGGCGTGCCATTTCTTGGCTATGACATTTTAGTGTCTAAGGTCTGCCTAATGTTTTTCAACTAGGGAACCCTTCCCTGTTGTTGCTTACAGAACCTTTGGCTACTAGGACCCACACAATTCCACTAGCACCATCTTTCATTACTGCTCATACTGAGTTGTTTAGGACAGTCACATGTCCACATGCATCTTTAGGATGCCTTCATAATCCTTGCTTCCAGCAATACCTACACTCAAACATTGAATCAATTCACATGTTTAGTTCATTTTCATAGGGTTTATCTTTAAACAAGAGTTTAGGAAATCATAACCAAATCATATACACACGTATATTCATAAGCAAGAAGCTGCAAGGTAACTGAATACTTATCTGTATTGGATGTCTTCACTTTATTCCACAGGATCCTTCTTTGCTTTACGAGCCTTGGATTTCCTGTGAACACAATAACGAATGTTGGGCCAGCACGTAGGCTACTCCACAATCATTCGAATAGGCAATTCCAAGCCAGTAAGCCGACTAGGTTTATCAATCATTTCCTTTAGCAATATGCTAGGCCAGTGCTCCGACTGGTTTTATCAATTGTTTAAGGGGTGTTGGGCCAGCGTACACGCTGCTTTACCATATCAAGTAGTTAATGCCCAACTAGTCACTCTCTGGACTTGTCAAGAACTTTATAGCGTTCAACCAACTACTCCCTGGATTTCTTAATAATTTATATCGCCCACTCATTTACTCTCCTGATTTATCAGCAATTTATATCGCCCACTCATTTACTCTCTGGATTTACCAACAATTTATAGTCTTTCAAGGTCTTGCCTTCCTACAATGACCAAGGTTTCCAACAAAGAAACAATAGTGTATCAGCTTAGCTGTTAGAAGACTTATACCTGAAATCTTCATTATTCCAAACAAGACATAAATGAAAACGAATACTTATCTATATTGTGTGTTTCCCCTCTGGTCCACAGGATCCTGCTTCGCTTTGCAAGCCTTGGGATCGCCTATGGACTTGGATATAGTTAATGCTTAACCAGTACGCCTCCCCATCGACTGGATTTACCAAGCATTTGGTGGTGCCCAACCAGTCCCATACCTGGTTGGCCCTCTCCAGTGCCGAGCCATCACATTCATCTGGGTCATCGACCAATGGAAGGAAACTGCACCACCGACCATTATAGGTCAAGGCTCTACTATGGAGCCATAGGCATCTCAGGGTTTTCAGTCAGTCCTCGGCGCCTGCCCTCCCACTGCTGTCCCAGTAGAGATTTTATGCCTTTACCAATGTCACCACACCTTCTTGCACCGTAACCCTTCACACACATCAACTCTTCATTTATACAAGGACGCCACTCCTTCTCTTGTGCAAATCGGTGGTTCCTTTTAGGAACTTTATAGGTGACTTTCTTGACTGCAGGTTAACATGACCCCTACTCACACAAGGATGATACCTTCTTTTATTACACAGCTCTTCGGGCATGTCCATCCCTTCTGATAATATTTCATGTGAGCATAAAAGGTTACCAATTCCTGTACAGTCCTTTTGCGTACCCTTCTTTACTTTGCCTCTTAATGTGCAGTATCAATCTGCATCTGTGTAGGCTGACAACACAAGAAGGATAAGCAAGCTCATCAGTATTGCTGTTCAAATTCTTAACCACATTTCATAACATTCACTATCAAGTATTGAAACACCAGGAATGCGTCCATTCCCTTAGGTTGTAGTCAATATTGAAAACCCTATCATGACCCAACACCAAAAAAGGTGTGCACCCCCTTTTTGATGTGTGCCATGTAGGCCCTAATCATACTCAAGCAGTTTGCAATGATATAAATAAGATAGAGCATGCTCTACATATTAACCCTAATAATTTAGACATGCATGTTCTTGTCTAGGGTCACAGAATACTCATTCATTTTGCAGATGTGTCTCACATGCCTTCTGGGCATAGTTTTACCATCTCACTTTCATGGTTTACCGACATGCGGTTTGGCTGAGACATTATCAATGGCGTTTCACCCGAAACCCATTTCCAAAGCATGGTATCCTTCCCATCTAGTTTGACTTCTGGAGGCCATCACACATGGTTTTCCTGCAATGTGTCATCCTGGCACACTTTATCAAATAGCCAAACAGTCAGCAACATTTAGCAATAAGCCTCCAATATGATTGTTTCATAACCAATCAATAACATTAATAATTAAATTCAACATGAATTTACAATTCTGTCTCCTACAGAAATTGATTTGCTTAAATAATGAGGCTATCCTCATATGGTTTGGCTCTCGTAAGTGGTATCACTCTGTGCATTATGGTTTCACCCTTGCTACCATACCTGAACATCCACCTACAACATGTCCTCCCGACACAATTCTATATAAGCCAAACAGTCATTAGCAATTATAGGAAAATTCTCAAATCTGAAGTTTGTAAATCTGTTTTCCTACAGAAATTAGATTTACAACCATGAGACTATTCTCATAAACTTAAACCAGACAATTTTCAGATTTGTTTTATGCATAAATTATAACCATGAGAACCTTCTCATAACCTTTGGCTTCTACACATGGTAGATCTCGGTCTTTACTATGGACTTATCCTCATTGCCATACGGAGGACTTTTTCTACTTGAAAACTGAAATTTCGATAAGCCAAACACGTTGTGAGTATCTATGCACATAATCATTCATTGCCATAACAGTCACTGAAGTGATCTCAGAATTATAACACTCAATAATTCAAACACCTTCAGCTATTAACCTTGAAATGCAATGAAATATATACATTTCTATATATGCATCATTATCACAATAAAATTGCGAGACATAGTCACACTATCTAGGCAATTTAAATAACTGTAAATACTCATTACTTCATATTCCATGCAGCTCTGTCCTTCTAATAGAGTGCTCTGGTAGCCCATCACATGTCTACCTTCTTCATGCAGTCCTTCTCCTGCATTCATAGCAGCTTATGAAATGGTCTCAGGATTAGCAATGGTCCACCATTTCATCTATTATCTAACTGCATTGAAACATATATATGTCACACCCATGCATTCACACAATGCATTTCAACATGTGCACCTACATATGCATGCATATTTACAACATTTACTGAATATTTCAATGCACATCTCGTCAATGCCATCTTGCATGATTTCATGAATACTATGCATTCAAGCATACTATGGCCTAACCATGATTACTACATACAGCATGCACTACCATGACAGGTCCATAAGTCCTCAGTTGCTTTGGTTGTTAAACTCACAACCAATATTCACAAATGGCATGATATGAATTCATATGAATGCATTGAAGTTTCTAGAAATTATAGGGTGTAAGGCTCCTTGCCTTCATTTACCCACACCTGACCATACTTGGTAGGTTAACATTCACATTTAGGCACTCAATACCACATGCAAACCAAATCATCATAGTTTAACTGTAGTTGAAGGGATCTTACCAAATCCTCCTTCAACATTCATGCAACTAAGCATAAATAACCATTACTTGCATGGCTGTCATTAACATCGCTTGATGTTACCTGATCAGTTGGCCTCTTACCAAGGCTACTCCATCCTTTTTCCAACATCATGATCATGGATTTGTTGCACCATCCTCTCTTCATAAGGTTGTATGCAACAATCATCATCCACATCCTTAGCCATGCTTCGGTTGTCTTTGGTCCTACAACCAATGTGAACATGACTAATTATTAGCAACCACAATAATTATCTTAAATGGCTCATTGCATATGTAAAACCTCACTATTTTACTAATATGCAATATCATATACACAAAAAACATTTTCACATGCACTGTGCAATATGCCATCTAGTACATATTCACTTTATCTATCTATCCTTTTGCATTTCCAGCATCCCTATGCCATAATTTTCAGTATAGACAACTCAGGAAATATAGATATAATAGCAATGGAGGAGTTAAGGAATTCTCCCTTTATCAACATTGCCTTGCTGCTCCCATTGCTCTTCTGCAAGGCATATTATAGCCAACTACTCTTAATGCAATTCTTGCTTCTCATTCCCAAGCATAGAGAATGCATTTCACACTTTCAACGACTGTCTTCCGGGGGACGACGGGGTTCAAGGGGGCTTGCCCCCTTGAATTCTTCAATTTCGCGCAATCTGGTGCATGAGTTCAAAGCGATTTTTCTCTTTCGGGCACTTGAAAATTTCACTGAAAAACTGCTGTATTTTCTCTGTTTCGGCGGACTTCGTCATTCTCTTCCGTTATTGCGGACGAACTTGTCGAGTCCTTCCGACGTGTTGCGGACAATCTCGCGGAGTCCTTCCAACTTTGCGGGCTCTCTTTCGGCCCGTTGCGGCGAAGACATCCGAGTTTCTTCCGCCGTTTCGGCAAGAACTTCCAAGTTCTTTCCGTCGTTTTGGCGAGAACTTCCAAGCTTCTTCCGGAACTTTCCCCTTGGACGCCGAGAACTCTTTAGAAAACTTTTCTGCTGTTTTGGGTCAACTCAGCGAGTTCTTCCGCTGTTGCGGACCAACTCGCTGAGTCCTTTTGAAACTTTCCCTTTGACGCCGAACACTTAGAAAATTTTTGAAAATTTTCAGACCAACTCGTCGAGTCCTTCCACCATTGTGGATCAACTGGCCGAGTTCTTCCGCCGTTGCGGAGCAACTTGCCAAGTTTTCCCGCCGTTTCGGAGCAACTCGCCAAGTTCTCCCGAAATTTCCTCTTTGACGCCGAAAACACTTAGAAAGTTTTTCGGACCAACTCCCCGAGTCCTTCCGTCGTTGCGAGGCGACTTGCCGAGTTCTTCCCATCGAACTCAGCTTTTCCTTCCGAAAATTTTCCATCTTTCTGCCGAACTTATTGATTTGTTTTGCCGCGTTGCGGAACGACTTGCCGAGTCCTTCCGCAGTTTCGGGCCAACTCATCGAGTCCGGCCGCCGAAAACACTTAAATTTTTTTTTGAAATTTTTCTTCCTTTCCCCAAGCACTTCCGCAACTTCGGGCCAACTTGCCGAGTTCTTCCGCTGTTTCAGAACAACTTGCTAAGTTCTTCCGCAGTTTTGGCAACTTATTGATTTCCTACCACGTTGCGGAACAACTTGCCGAGTCCTTCCGCCATTGCGGACGAACTCACCAAGTTTTTTTTTTCCGTCGGCTCAGTTTTTTAGCAGAAACTCATAGACACTTCGAAAAATTTTGAAAATTTGAAAATTTTGAAATTTTTCTTAACTATTAGTGCTGAGCAGGAAGCATACTTACCTCTACAAGTTGTGACAGGTAGCCCATGAAGGCCCATTGTTGCAACCAGCAGCTCTGATACCATCTGTCACGTACCCACCCATTTATCCAATGCAAGGCAGGGAACATGATGCCAAATTCAGGGCTTTCACATGATCTCAGCCCATTCGTTAGATTCATATAATTAAGATATGAGTGTGCAGATGTAAAACAAATCAATTATGCACAGCAGAATTAAAACAACATCCACACACAATGCATGCTCATCCAACATATCAAAATAATCATTAATTAAACATTGCAGAAGTAAATACATAGACATAAAAACACTTATCTTCATTTTGCAACTGCCCCAAGCAACTAGCTATGTCGCTGCAACGTTCCACCCAACCATAGGCTCTTCGACAGCTTATACTGAGTCTGTCCGAAGGCCACCCCCGAGCTGGGCGTGATTCTCACAAGGAAAGGGAACATTCCAGCTCGTTCACTGCCAATTACTCATTTCATCTCAGCCAAGCCAATCCACAGCTGGGTTTATCAGGCTATATTTGAACCATGGATGCTTATTCTCAAGCTCAAGCCAAAGCAATGGATACCCAAATCCCATACCCCAACATTCTCATTTCTCACACCGCAAGCACAAACATTGGTCATAGATACCATTTACAACAAGGGTATTTTACAAAACAGGGTCCATGGGTTTTTCCCAAATCGTGGCTCACTAAAACAGACTGTGGAAAGAGTAATTCGATTTCAACCCCAGGGAGTAAAACCGATTTCTCCCCACTGGTTATGATCCTTTCCAATGGCCTAAACGACCTCTAGGAAGACCCAAAAACATGTTGTTCTCTTCCCCACTGGTAATGAACACAAAAACACCCCTTCCCAAGTAAAAGATGAAGGGAAACCCAGAAAAACCATGGAGGAAAACGCCCAGGCAGCTAGAGCTGCGTGAGGGAGCAAGACTGATGGTTGCATAATGGCTTAGAGAGCAATTTCGTGGCTCTTTTCTTACCCAAAGAGACAAACACGATTTTCCATGAAGGGTGGCTTGCCCATACCCGAATTTGGACAGCCATACCTCTCCATTCCCAAGGCATTAACTACCTCAACCAACTCTTGGGATAAATCAATGGTTGGGTACAAAAGTCAACATGGGTAGTTGGGGGTTTGATGGGTTCTATCATTGACACTTGGCTTGAACTGATTGGCTCAAGGGTTTGAATGTTTTCCCTCCCAATTCCTTGTGAAATCATGCCCCCATCTCTTTGTTGCATTGCATAGCTAGTTGTGGGTATTTTTATTAAAATACATATTACATGATGTTGAAGTTCCAATGTGCCTGGCTAGCATGCAAACCATATGCATCAATAAATCGATGGCGGGGCCTTGGCCTTGAGCTCCTCACCACGATTTCATAACAATATTACATCATTTAAAATGTTAAAGTGATAGGGTTTAGATGAGGACGTGACATCAGAATTTTGGTCATTATGCTTCCAATGTTCTCAAAAGAAAATAAAAAGAAGAAATGGTGAGAAGAAGGAAAATAGGATATCAGCTCCAATACAAAAGAAGAAGGATCTTTCAAAGATCAAATGTTACAGTTGTCATACAATTGGTCACTTTGCTTATCAATGCCCTCAAAGGAAAATAAAAGAAAGGAAACATGCAACTAATGTTGAAAAGCTTCCACCTCAGAAGAAAAGAAGACAAATTTGATGAAGATTGCAAAGAGTACTTCTATACTTCTAAGTATTCCAAAAGCTTCAGATAAAACATTAAGGTATATGCAAGGATTATACACTTTGCAAGAACGCTAAGGGATATTCTCTGAGCAAAGATAGTAGATCCAAGGGGATCTTGTATGTAGTACATTTAAACACATGCAGATCAATGACAGTGGCATCCTTAGATGTCTTCCTATAATATGTATGGTTCCTTCCATGAAGACTTCAGCAAAATCCAGAAGTTCATGACTTAATGAAGAGGAAGATCAAGGTCTTCAGATTAGACGATGGAGCAGAATACCCTTCCAGAAACTCTAGTGATTTTTGCAAAGAGTTGGAGATCAAGAGGGAGTCAACAAAACAAGAAAAGATAAGTATTTTATACTTTGTACGATAAGTTTTATTTGCTTAAATTTGAATTATTATTATTGATGAATAGCATAACTGTTTAATTTAGTACTGGTTAACCCTTATGGACATTTTTGTCATGTGTTACAAAACATGTCCATCGTAAAGATTGTGGAGAATGATCTATGATATATCCAGTACAACAATTATGCTCAAATCAAATGTCCTCAACGAATATTGGGGAACTAGACTTTTGAGGAAGCATCAATGAATCATATATTTTGTAAAGTCAAAATTGAGTTATACCCCTTGTGATGAACAATATACAATGAAATACATACAATCTGAGATCTGGTCTCATATCTGGAGGCATGTCAAGATGCAGAGAAACATGCAACTCCTAGTTATACTTTCAGGGAGATAGTTCCGAGATTAGAAGGGAATTCAATGATGACTTCCAAGTGGATCTACAAGATCAAACACGCAGTTTTGATCAACATCAGAGATGACTCATGAAGGGAAACTAGTTTTCAGACTTAAGGGGAGCCATGGATAGTATTTTGTGTTCTTGAGAGAGCAGGAGACTTGTCTCAGTAAACCCACTTGGTTGAAATGACACAAAGATCAACAAGTGCAGAAGGCAGCATGTTGATTTAGTGTAGGATACTCAGATGTAGAGAATGCAGAGTATCCAGATGCAGAGGGAGCAAGGTACCCAAATACAGAGGGAGCAAAATACTTAGGTGCAGAGGCAGTGCGATGCTACCGCACAGAGGGAGTAGCTACAACAAAGCTTGTTAATAAAGAAGACTTTGTATGAAATCAAGTGGGAACCCAAGGCTTGGTATGCCAGGATTGACATAAACTTGATGAGCCTAGGCTTCACTAAGAAGTGATGTGGATTCCAAACTTTACTACAAGGTTGTTGATGATGATCCAGTGACCTTGGTATTGTATGCTGATGATTTGTTCCTTACGAGAGCAAAGAGGCTCGTAGATGAGTGCAAGAGGGAGTTGGCCTATGAGTTCGATATTAGAGGTGTGGTAGAGATCAGATGAGATATTCCTTATTCAAGGGAAGCACACAATTGAGATATTGAGAAATTGAGGATGATGGACTGCAAGTCCATGACTACACCTATTATGACAAAATCTAAAGAAGCTGAGTGATTTTGCTTCAAATTCAAATTTGATAGATCCCACTATGATGACAAATCTGAAGAAGCTGAGTGATTCTGCTTCAGATTCAAATTTGATAGATACCACTATGATGACAAATTTGAAGAAGCTGAGTGATTCTGTTTCAAATTCATATTTGTCGGATTTCACTATGTATAGACAGATAAATATGAATAAGCTGAGTGATTCTGCTTCAGATTTAGATTGGTGTACCTGGTTAACACTAGACCAGATATTTACTTTGTAGTAAACACCCTAAGCCAGTTCATGGTTGATCCAAGACATGTACATTGGGTTGCAGCAAAGCATGTGCTGAGGTACCTGGGTGGTACAGTTGGATATGGCCTAGATATGTCTCAGGAGAAGAAGTGAAGCTACAGGGTTATGCAGGTTTTGATTAGGAAGGAAGTGCAGTGGACAAAAAGAGCACCTCAGGGTGTTGCTTCAGCATGGGATTAGCCATGGTATCTTGGTTTAGCAAGAAGAAGAATTACGTCACACTCAATACACTGGAAGCATAGTATTATGCAATCAATGTTGCAAGTCACGAAGTAGTGTGGCTTTGGAAGATTCTTGCATGGTTATTTGATCAAGAGCTAGAGACGATTGTGATATACTGTGACAATCAAAGCTGTATCAAGATTTTGGAAAATCCATTGTTCCATGATAAGTCAAAGCATATTGAGATCAAATACCACTTCATCCAAGACATGGTGTAGAATGGAGCAGTGAAGCTCTAATACATATCTATGGACAAGCAGATAGCTGACATTCTCACTAAGCCTCTGTCCAAGGCAAAGTTTGTATACTTTAGGGACAAGCTTGGTGTGATGGGGAATGCCTCCCTTAGTGAGAGGGAGCGTTGATGGATGAGAATCATCGTGATGATGAGCGGCATACATTCATATGAGATATGAATGGCCCAAACACAGTGATGATATTACAGGTGAGCGACAGACATTCATATGAGAGATGAATGGCCCAAACACCGTGATGGTCTTACAGATGAGTGGTAGACATTAATATGAGAGATGAATGACCCAAACACCGTGATGGTCTTACAAATGAGCAAGTAGACATTCACAGGAGATGAGTGGCCCAAACATCATGATGATTTAATAAATGAGTGGCAGACCTTCATCAGAGGTGAATGGCCTAGATACCAAGGTGGTAGTACAGATGCAATTGTAGTACAGACATAGTACAGATGTAGTTTGTAATGTCCCCGACCCCTAACTAAGGACAAAGGCTCTAAATTTAGGACTAAGTCAAGTTTAAGCATAGAGGATTTAGACAAATTAAGGTTAGGCCAACTAGCCATTTACTCAAATAATTAAAAAATTTAACTCTAAAGTTAGAATTCTAACTAATGTTGCGACACTTAATAATAATTTCCATAGTGCAAGCTAAAGGTCGTAATCATAACACGTACATGAATAAGGCATGATAATCGTATTTACTGTGAATAAGAACCTACAATCAATTCATGTACTATTGATTTGTAATATTGTTGAGAACGTAGTTTATAAATATCCAAGCATTATTGTCATTAGTTATTTTTCAAATTAAATTAATTTTCGTTGTTGTTATGTGCATGCTATTAGTGAGGCTAAATAGTAAGGAAAATCACACATCAAGATACATCTATAGAATATACTCTATAGCCACACCAAAATCATAGCAAAACAGAAAACATCGGCTGCAACCACAACCCTCCAAATCAACTCCTGATGGTTATCCTCTACAACCATCTCTCACTAGTACGATCAAATCGTATGGCTGCCATCCTCCAGCCATCGACCACCTTTACAATCAGAATACACCATTCAAGCTCAGATCTATAACTAAGAACATATATGTACACAAAAACATTTACAATCAAATAACAATTGCGCTAATCTTGGCACCAGAAAAATACTCGACCAAAATGGACATATCTTGGTCATCCAGAAAGATTTTTCAGTGAAATGAAAGGCAATATTTACTGGAAACATTGTTCTAGACACAATGGAATAGGCCTCACAACACGTTGCGCCCCTCTCAATACCATGGAGCCATAGTTACAATTTCTAAATGAGAGAAAGAATAATAGAAAGAAAGGAAGGAGCATAGAAACTTGGATCCATAATCTACGGAATTTGTCCTTCCTGTATACAGATCCTGGAATACAATACATGATCATTCAAATAACCAATCCATCCACCATTGCACATATAAAAATAAAACACTGTAATGAAAATAAAAACATGAGAGAAATACTCATCTCAAAACATGGGCAACTTGCTTCAGTAGGACAACTTTCCTCCCAGTCGTAGACACAGTCAAGTCTAACTCACTTGAATAGGTCACTCCCAATATGAGACCATGGATCCACAGGTAGAGGCACACCCAATTTGGAAACTCTCAAAACTACCTCTTCCAAGAACCACAATGCTTCCCAATACTACTTTCATGTCCGTCTCCACTGCCTATGGGGTCACCATCCCATTTCCTAGCTTCCTATACAAGCACCTGGACTAGTGGAGTGATATGGAAAGGGTGGTGACAATCCACCAGACTAACTCTCTAAAATGGACAATAGACCGCTCCTCTCAAGGATCCTGCAACAAATACGTAGTCTCAATACAATCCCAACATAGTCTCAATATTGTTAATACTCACAACATAGTGAGATAGCACAAGGTCAGTGATCCAAAAGCTAAGGATTAGCCTCAACAAGGAGAGAGCACATGAATTTATAGGAGAGAGAGGCAAATCAAACCAAGGTAATCCAACTCAAGTCAAGAGAGGGTTTAAATCAGCCAAAGGAAGGCTAACTTGAATTGGGTGGGACCCAATCGAATTCATGAGGGAGTAACTCGAATTTCTTAAGGAGAGGTTGGATAAGGTGGGGCCCACTCAAAAACATAGAGAGGGATTCGAATTAGGTAAAGTGGAGGCTCATGTGGAGGTTACTTAACTCGAAATAGCTCCACGAGGAGGAGTTACAAAAAAATTGGATGAGTGGAATGACTCAAGGGGGCACATGAGAAGTGATGGAGGCTCAATAATGCCAATAAAGATCCCAAAAGCACAAAAAAAAGAGCATCAATGCATTGTGTAAGAGTGGAAGCTAGAAAATAGCTTACAACCCTTAAAAATTAGGAGTAGGGCACATAAAAGACAAAAAACACATAAATAGGAGGGAATCTCTTCCAAGGAGGGCACACTAGGAAAGAGGGGCCCACTAAGGTATGCATAAGGTGCAATACTAACTCCATAGTGCATAAAAATAAAAAATAGGGTCCATTGTACAATGTTTGGGTAACCAACACTACTAAAGTCATCAAGGTGCAAAATGAACTAGGATGAACAAATTCCACCCAACAACAAGTTCTAAGGTGCTAGGGATGTTCCCCATTCCCCTTACATTGTGAGATCCATGGTCTCCCTTACTCTTTTAGTTTCCTTTGTTGAGCGAGTTGTTTATTTAATTAATAGCAACAACCTTCAATGATAATAATAATGACAATAACAACATTAACATTAATAATAATAATGCCAAATTCGATAATCACATCATCAAACAAAAGATCATAAATCCATAGTCACATTAACAAACAAAACATAAGTCCACAGTCACATAAAATATCATAAGTCCAAGGCTTAACAACTGGGGTATTACACAGTTGCAGTACATACGTAGTACACATGCAGATGTAGTACATGTACCGTACATATGCAGTACTCATGAACATTCTCACCAAGTATGTGGCTTGGTGTGTGTAGAATGTCTCCCTTGCTAAGAGGGAGTGTTGATGTTCTCCATGGTTCCAGCATTGGGCAAACATTCTGCAGATCATTCTCCTAGTGTATTCATATGTATTGACTAATGGTTGGTAGAGAATGGCCTCGTCGTAGCCCTATTTAGTCATGTGTATTGACTATGTGTATTGAGGCTTGGATGCTTAGCCTTTGTCTAGTCATGTGGATTGACTAGAGTGAAGGAAGGCTAGTGGTCACATTGCATACTCTATGTGGGAGTGATCTATTCTTATAGAGTGAGTTGACTTGTCTATGTTATAGGGGATCTTGTCCCTTTGTATATTAGACAAAGTCTAATCTAATGTTGAATTTGACATTGGCTCTAAGAAGTGTCTGGGACTTTGTAAAGTATGGTCAAATCAACATTAGAACTCTATGGAAGAATTTGATATGCATGTGAGGATATATCAACGAGGAGAACTTTTTTATGATGAAGAAATAACCAAGAAGTCAATACAAACCATTGAATAAGTCCTAGAGAAAGTTGAAGGCAAGAAAGAGAAAAACTACTGCAATAAAAATGGGTAAATTGGCCCTAGAAGAAAAAAGATAAGTTAGCCTCACCAAAAGTACAAGTTGGCCTCAAGGGTGAAAAGTTAATTCAATTGAAGAATATAAATAAAGCGCTCTCACACTTCATTTGTACATTTCCACTCATCTCACATATTCTCTCTCCACTTGTGCGCACCTCCTAGGAACACGTGGCTAAGGTAAGAATTATAATTTTGGGGTTCTCTTATTCTCTTGGAAGATTCGCTACCCTTGCTAGGGTTTCTTGTGAAGGAGGGTGAGCCTCTCTTATGTTAGGGATTAATCTTCATGATTGATATTGTACTTGAATTGGATTGATTTCTTCTGAGAAAATTTTGTTGGGTTTTCTCCCTGTTGGGTTTCCCAGGATAAATCTTTATGTCTCTTATGCATGGTTAGCTTTTAGTAATCCTTGTTTTATTTCCACTGCAAATGAATAGTGTTATTTCTTTAAATTATAATTGTTGGATGAAATGATTTATGAAATAAATTTGAAAGAGATGAAAATTATACTGCTAAGTTAAAAATTCAACATTAGCTAATTGCAATGAAATATATATCACAATTATGCATTCACAAAATGCATCTTAACATATGTACCCATACATATGCATACATAACCACAAGATTTACATAATCTTTTAATGCACATTCACTCAATGCAGACTTGCATTGATTCATGAATACCATAATGTGATGTCATGCATTCCACCACGATGATTTGGAAGGTCTAGCCAATGCCTCGACACATCATCCAACCACCTCCCCAATACTTGCATGACCATTTGAACACCCTCTTATTTTTCCCAACACAAAACCAGGATATATCGTTTCTCCACCAAATGGTCCCTCATGTGCACAAGAAAACATTTCCCTTCGTTGCTCGACAATTCCCTTGGGAAATCCCCCCCTCTAATGGTCTCTATGTGTTGGAAATAAGGTTGCAATCCAGGACACAAAACAAGTGAAAATACCATTAGACACTTGTGTAGCATTATATCCTTTTCCATATCCAACAACGCTATGACGTTACCCATGATTGTCTCACAAATCATTTACTACCACAACATGACCATAAGTCCTCACTTGCCTTGGTTATTAACTTATAACCAACATACACACATGGCATGCTATTCCTTCATATGAATGCATTCTAAATTCTAAACAATCATATGATATGAGGCTCCTTGCCCTTACTACCCTAGACCTCATCATACCCGATGGGATATCATTTACATAAATGCATTCAATATCACATGCACACCAATTTATTATTTAAATATGGCTAAATAATTTCTTACCCAATCCCCTTTCAACACTTATGCAATCAACATAAATAAACCATTACATGCATGGTTGCCATCAATATCTCTGATGGTACTTGATCAATTAGTCTCTTACAAAAGATTACACAATCCTTTCGCCAACTTCTGGATCATAGATTTATTGCCCCAATCTTTCTTCACAAGGCTACAGGTCATGTGTAATAGCATCATCAACATCTTCAACCATGTCTCAATTAACTTTGGTCATACAACCGTCACCATCTGCAATAATTATTATCATTGGTTCATCGCATATGTAAAACCATACCACTTGTTAACACTGAAATTGTCCTTAGTTTTTGTGTGTTTTCTTAAATATTTATTCCTCTTTTTCATTTTCATTCTATTTTTATTTCAGATTTTAAATGCTTTTAATGAATGATTTTGATTTTCTTTTTGTGTCATGTTATAGTTTTCTTTTGGTTTTAATTGATTTCACCCTTAGTGGCACCTTTAATGGCTTATCAAATATTATATATCTTTCAAAGTCCTTAAAATGCTTATTTAAACTATATACTTATACAAAATCCAAAGTTTAACCTTTGTGTTTGAGTTTATGTGCCAAAATTGCATATGAGGTTTTCCTGCAGCGCAAGATCCAGATCATCTACTCTAGCGCGCTGCAGTAATCTGAGATCATGAGGGTTCGTGGTTCTTTGATAGTAGGACGTGGCCGTTGCATTTGATGATGAAAGGAGAGCTTCCAGACACCTGTTTACTCTATTATGACACATGTATGAATCACTTGTAGTTATCATCAAGGAATTTGGGGATTTTTAGTGCCACGATTTCATATTTGGGGATTTCAAATTACAGAGCTGAGAATATGTAATCTTGATGTCTTTTGAATTTTTTCACCCCTAATTTAGTTTCAAGAGAGTAAATTGGTGAAATTACAGTGAAATGTGGCTAAGAAGGCTTTAAGAAGAAAAAGAGATGCATAGTTATGCTTTGTTTTTCCCTGTTTTAGTCATTGTAATTGAGCATGGATTACGAGGCAATGGAGATGAATTTCAGAAATCCCAAAGAGATTTTTTTCCATCACAGATTCATTCACAAAAACCTATCTCAGTTTTGCAACAGCTGTCATTGTTTGAAAGATTCGAATTCATCTTTGTGGCCTATTTTTCAGGGTTTAAAAGATTTAATAATTTATTGTTTGACTCACACATTTTCGGCACGTCTTCCGATCAATTGGAGAGTAATTTTTAAAAAACAAGAGAGGTTTTTGTTCTTCATGGAATCATTTAAAAAAACCTCTCTCATTTTTCTAACAGGTGTCGTAAATCGAGAGATATGGAGGCGTCTTTGAGACCCAATTTTTCAGAAATTCGTCAAGTTTCCCAAAATTCGATTTGTTATTTTTGGTTAATCAGTCTTTAAAGATTCAAAGTTAGTTTGTATAGCTACGAAATGTAACTGCTGAGTAAAGGAGTGGTTATAGAACTACTTTAGTTTGTAATTATAAAAGAAAGGAGAAGATACATGGTAGAGGGTTCGATTTTTGTTTCAAGGAAGACTATACAGCTAAAGGGCATTGGATGCATTTTCAGACTGATATACATGACTCTTATGTAAGTTTTTGAAGACTGAGACTGATATATATATATATATATATGAACATAAGCCACTATACTTTCCTTACTGTTTTTGTTTATGGTCATTCTGATCACTCAATATATGATTCCATTCCTTATTTAAAGTTTTTCTCATGTATTGTGGACTGAACCAGTGCAAACGAATGTTAGTATTTATGTTTATCATCTTACACTTTCTCAGTACTTTGATGTTATGAAATGATTGAGTTTTTTCATTTGTTGATTGATAGATTATATTCTTGAATATGAAACCCTCAAACCACAAAATTATAAAGAACACACCCTAGCTTCTGTTTATTACTTTGAGATTGTACTAGCTTGTTCCCTCTGTAGTCTAGGGACAATTTCTAGCACAAACACCACTTTTACCAATATGAAATATCATATACATGCACCAGTTGTTCACATGCACTATGCATTTTCTCTTAATGTGCCTACTAGTGCACATGCAATCTAGCTATCCAATCTATTGCATTTCCAACATTCCTATGCCATAATTTTATGTATATAAAACTCAAAAATATAAATGTAAC
Organism: Larix kaempferi; assembly: GCA_027924585.1. NCBI lineage: Eukaryota > Viridiplantae > Streptophyta > Pinopsida > Pinales > Pinaceae > Larix > Larix kaempferi. The sequence goes on from BSBM01000344.1 coordinate 12,353,913, forward strand.
AACAAGAGAAGAGTTAAGGAATTCTCCCTTTCCAATTCCTCATTATAGCATGGAATTTATCTTCCACATCATATTTGATCCAATTAATGGCTTCTCTGCCAAGTACACAAGGAATCATCAGCTATGATTTTCTCACCAATTAGCAATTCAATACATTTACACATGTATAACATTTATACTTTCTACTTTCCACCTATTCGATCCAAGGCATTGGATCCACTTCTCTTTAGTTGGATTTGGGAGATGTACTACATGTGGATGAAATTTTGTTTGTCCCTGGATTGAAGAAGAACTTGCTATCTGTTTCGGTTCTAGAAGATAAAGGATTTAGAGTTATCTTTATGGACAACAAAGCACTCCTGTGGCCTAAGCATGAAGACTTGAAATATGCATAAGTGATTGGAGTTAGAGAGGGAGGTCTCTACAAAGTTCTTGGAAAAATCATTCAATCCATGATCCATGACACAGTCAGTTCGTGTAAGTTGTGGAATAGAAGGCTTGGTCATTTCCATTTCAAAGCACTACTTGGATTGTAGAAGATGGTGAAAGTATGCCCATGTTTAAATATGATTTTGATAGTGTTTGTAGAGGTTTCACTCTTGTAAAAAACATTAAGAAGAGTTTTCCAACTAGTACTAAAAGATCCAAAGGGATCCTTGACTTTATTCATTCCGATCTATGTGGTCCTATGTCTGCACCCTCCTTGAGTGGTTATTTATATTATGTGGTTTTCATAGACGACTTCTCTCGCAAGTCATGGGTTTATTTTCTGAAAGCAAATAGTGAAACTTTAAACACGTTTCAAGAGTTTAAAGCACTAGTTGAGAATCAAACTGGAAAGCACATTCATGCTTTGAGATCTGATAACGGAGGAGAGTTTGAGTCCCATGAATCCATTGAATTCTGTTGAGATGGAGGAATAAAAAGACAGTTGACTGTACCCTACAACCCCCAACAAAATGGGGTTGCTTAAAGAAAGAACAAAACAATATGTGGGGCTACAAAACCCATGATGTGTGATTAGGATCTGCCCACATCCTTATGGGTAGAAGCCTCCAACACTACTGTTTATATTCAGGACATAATACCTCACGCTATCTTGGGAGAAAAGAATCCTGAAGAGGTCTTCATTGGTGAAAAGTTAGATGTTGGACACTTGAAGAGTTTCGGTTGTCCTATTTACATTGATATACCAAAAGAGAAGAGGACAAAGAAGGAGCCATCAAGAAATAAAGGAACATTTGTTCAATATAGTGAATCCTCCAAAGCTTACAGAATCTATGTTCCAAGACAAAGAAAGATTGAAGTTAGCAGATATGTAAATTTTCATGAAGAGGCTACTTTCAAGCGCTCCAAAGAAATTCAATGTGATTAAGATATGGAGGAGCATGATACTCCTATGATGGAGGATCATGTTTATGATTCTCCCCTTTCAGATGTCGAGAGTGAGAAGTCAAAAGAGCCTTTAGATCCGCTTGATCCTGAAGAACTAGTAGAACTGATAGAAAGATCCCTTAGTGAACCTACTGCTAAGAGGAGATCTGCATGGCGTCAATACATTCTGCAAGAGGCAGAAAATCATGGTGCACCACCAGGCTCATCTAGAGAGCGAAAGAGACCTAAAATATTTTCAGGATATGTAGCACAGATGAGTCACATCAATGATTTAGAACCCTTTACCTATGAAGAAGTTGCTAAGAAGCAAGTATGGAAAGATTCCATGGTGGAAGAATACAAATTCATCATGCATAATGATGTGTGGGAAGTGGTTCCTAAACTTGACAGGAAGTCAATAGTAACTCCCAAGTGGCTTTATAAAATCAAGCATGTAGCTAATGAAGTATTGAAAAGTATAAAGCAAGATTTGTGCTCCATGGTTTCTCACAGAAAGAAGGGATAGACTATGATGAAACATTCATTCCTCTGGCCAAGTACACTACTATCCAAACCATAATTTCCCTTGCTTCAGTTTTGGGTTGGAAACTTCACCATATGGATGTGAAGACTGATTTCCTCATTGGTGAGGTTGAGGAAGAGGTTTACATACAACAACTTGAGGGGTTTGTAGTTCATGGGAAGGAGTCCCAAGTATGAAAACTTAAGAAAGCCTTGTATGGGATTAAGCAGGCCTCGAGGGCTTGGTATTCAAGGATTGACAACTATCTTTTGAGCTTTGGATTCTCCAAAAGTGAAGTTGACCCCAACCTGTACTTCAAGGTTGTGAAGAACTATCCATTGATCTTGGTTCTCTATGTTGATGATTTGTTCCTTACTGGAGAGGAGCAACAAATAGCCTGGTGCAAGAGGGAGCTCACTTTTGAGTTCGAAATGAAAGACTTAGGTCTTATGCACTAGTTTCTTGGTCTAGAAGTTTGGCAAAGGAAAGATGAGATCTTTCTTTCACAAGGAAAGTACATAATTGATGTGTTGAGGAGATTTGGTATGATGGACTGTAAGTCCATGTATACTCCTATGATGTGTAATCTAAAGAAGCTACATGATTTAGATTCCAGATCGGATCTAGTGGATCCTACCATGTATAGAAAACTCATTGGTTCCTTGATGTATTTGATACATAGTAGACCAGACATATGTTATGTAGTGAGTATCTTGAGTCAGTTCATGTCTGAGCCAATACATAGACATTGGGTTGCTGCCAAGCATGTGCTTAGATACCTTCGAGGTACTATTGCTTATGGACTTAGATATGCTTCCAGTGGTGGAGTGATGGTAGTTAGATATGTCGACTTTGACTGGGGTGGTAGTATTATGGACCGAAAGAGTACATCCAAATTTTGTTGTAGCTTGGGATTGGGTACGATCTCTTGGTCCAGTAGGAAGCAGGGCTTTGTAACCCAGAGTACTACAAAAGTAGAGTATATTGCAACTAGTACTGCCTTCTGAGAAGCTGTGTAGCTTAGGAAGCTACTTGTTGGGTTGTTCAGTGAGAAGCTTGAGACTAAAGTCATTCTCTCTAACAATCAGAGCTGCATTAAGCTCTCAGAAAACCCCGTGTTTCATGACAGATTGAAACACATTGAGAAGAAGTACACTACATCAGAGACATGGTCCAGAGAGGTGTCGTATGAATTTAGTACATTGCTATTGGTGAGTAGATTGCAGATGTGTTGGCTAAGCCTCTATCCGTGACAAAGTATAGGTAATTCCAAGACAAGATTGGCATGGCAGAGAATGCCTCCCTCACTGAGAGGGAGTGTTAAAGTTACATCATCATGATTCATTCTCTAGGTCAATCTTGTGTGTCAAGATCAAGACTTGTGTCTCGAGGTAGTGCCTTATAGGAGCTTGAGTTGGGCTCAGGAAACTTGGAGAAGAATCTTGAGTTGGAATCAAGAATGGTTAAGCTTCATGTGTTGAGGCAAGTGCTTTGTTTGTCAAAGTGATGATGTTGTATAGCCTTGATAGTCAAGGCTAAGGTCTTGTGTGTCAAGACAGATCCTCATGTGTTGAGGTGGTGCCTCATGTGTTGAGGTTATGCTTTGCATGTCGAAGCATGTATGGTGTGTGATGTACTACTAACCATGGTTGAGGTATTAAGTCTCCTCTAGAGACTAGCTACCTCTAGAGTGAATTGCTTTAGCATATAACCACTTGGAACAATAGTAGGACAATATGATCACATCATTAGAAAAATATCCTTAGTATATTTGATATGATAATTAAGTTGACACATGTGGACCATGCAGATACGACAAGAGATAAAGATAAGATGTGATAAGATATGAGAGAATTCGAATTGCACATACAAGATTTAATTAAGAGAGAATTTGAAATGTCAAACTTCAGTAAATCAAAGGAGAACTCGAATTGATCACTACAGTGATGTTAACAAGAAAGAATCAGTTAAGAGAGTTAACTAAGTGATAACAAAGAAGATCTAGTTAACTAAGTGTTATTACATGACGACACTTATATTAAACTAAAAGATGACACTTATGTTAAACTAAAAGATGACACTTGAGTTACGACGCTTGCATGATGACACTTAAGTTAGCCACCTAACTAAGTGGGCAAGCTTTCACTTAAGGGGTGAGTTCATCCCAAGACTCAGTTCAGCGAGTTAATGCACTTCATGAGAAGTGGGGGTCTATTCTTCATGCAATATTGATACATCAAGATGGAGGGTGAGTTCATCACGAAGTCAGAAGATAAAAATAGAATCCGATTCATGTGAAGAATATATAAATAGGTTATACAGGATTGATGAATTCAATGTGAAGTGAATTCTCTTCTCCCTTGAAGGTAATTCACTTCTCTTTATGCGAGATATTATTCTGAGTCTCTCCTCTTTATCTTTCTCTTGCTCTGTAATTGCACCGAGGGGTGCTTGATGTAAAAGACATTCTATGCTATCTATCAATATACTAAGGAAGGTTTTGTTGCGGTTTTATCCCTCCAGTCATAGAGGGTTTCTCCAGGGTAAATTCATGTGTCGAATGTGATTTCTTATCTTCATGATTATTATTTGATTTCAAGTACTATTGCATTTCCGAATCAAATATATAGAATTAACATGGTGTCAGATCTTAGGGCATGAAAGAGCTAAGTTCAACAATCAAGCTTGAGCCTATGTAGATCCCAAGTGTGCACAGTACTTGAAGAACAATGGCCTCAATCTTAGTGAAAACATAAGACCGCCTTGAAGGAACTTTGAACTTCAATACTTAGAAGGCCAATATCCTAAATATCCTGGAAGAGCATGATCTAGATGGATACATATCCAATGTTATTGAAGAGCCTACTTCTAATGAAGGTGCATTACCTTCAAGAAGAATCAAGCCAAAGCAAGGAGAATCATTTATGACTCCATGAAAGATAACTTGATGTCCATGATCACTCCATTGAAGACCACAAAGGAATGCTTCGACACTTTTACAAATCTCTATGAGAAGAAGGTGCCTAGTCAAAAGAGGGCATTGAAGAACAAGCTTCGAAATATGAATATGGAAAAATTGAAATCAAATAACAATCATACACATAAGTAATGACATTCGACACGTGAATTTACCATGGGGAAACCCTATATGACTTGAGGGAGAAAACCCCAGCAAAAAATTCCTTAGTATATTGATAGATAGAAAAGAATGTCTTTTACATCAAGAACCCATGATGAAATTATAGAGCAAGAGAAAGATAAAGAAGAGAGACTCAGAATAATATCCTACACAAAGAAAAGTGCATTGCCTTCAAGAGAGAAGAGAATTTGCTTCACATTGATTTCATCAATCTTGTATAACACATTTATACATTCTTCTCATGCATCGGCTTCTATTTTTATCTTCTGACTTTAGGATGAACTCACCCTTCATCTGGATGCATCAATCTTGCATGAAGAAGTGCGCCCCACTTCTCATGCAATGCATTAACTCACTGAACTGTCTCTTATGATGAACTCACCCCTTAACTGAAAGCTTTCCCACTTAGTTAGGTGGCTATCTTAACTGTCGTCATGCAAGTGCTGTAACTCAAGTGTCGTCATGCAAGTGTCGTCGTGCAATAACACTTAGTTAAGTAGATATTCTTTGTTATCACTTAGTTAACTTCATTAACTGATTCTTTCTTGTTAACATCACTGTAGTGATCAATTCGAGTTCTCCTTTGATTTACTGAAGTCTTCACTGAAGTTTAACAATTCAAATTCTCTCTTAATTAATTCTTTATATGCAATTCAAATCCTCTAATATCTTATCACATCTTATCTTTATCTCTTGTCTTATTTACATGGTCCACATCTGCCAGCTTAATTATCATATCAAATATACTAAGGATATTTTTCCAATGATGTGATCATATTTTTCTACTATCGTTCCAAGTGGTTATATGCTAATGTAATTCACTCTAGAGGTGGCTAGTCTCTAGAGGAGACTTTATAGATCAACCATGTTTAATAGTACATCACACACCATATATGCTTCAACATGCAAAGCATCACCTCAACACATGAGGCACCACCTCAACACATGAGGATCTGTCTTGACACACAAGACCTTAGCCTTGACTAACAAGACTGTACAACATGATCACTTTGACATACAAAGCATTTGCCTCAACCCATGAAGCTTAAGCATTCTTGAGTCCAACTCAAGATTCTTCTCCAAGTTTCCTAAGTCCAACTTGGGCTCCTATAAGGTACTACCTTGACACATGAGGCTCAATCTTGACACACAAGATTGACTCGAAGAATGACTCATGATGATATAACTTTAGCACTCTGTATTAGCGAGGGAGGCATTCTTTTCCATGCCAAGATAGTCTCGGAAGTACATATTCTTCATCACTAATAGAGGCTTAGTCAACATATCTGCAATCTTCTCACCAGTAGCAATGTATTGAAGTCTTATGGAAACTATATGGACCATGTCTTTGATGTAGTGATACTTCATCTCAATGTGTTTCAATTTGTCATGAAACACAAGGTTTTCTGAGAGCTTAATGCAACTCTAATTGTTAGGGTGAATGATAGTAGTCTCAAGTTTCTCACCAAACAACCCAACAGGTAGCTTCCTAAGCCACACATATTCTTGGTAGGCAGTACTAGATGCAATATACTCTGCTTCTGTAGTACTCTAGGATATGGATCCCTGCTTCCTATTGGACCAAGAGATCATAGCCGATACCAAGATAAAACAAAATCTAGATGTACTCTTTCGGTCCACAATACTACCACCCCAATCAGAGTCGGCATATCCAAGTAGCATCACTCCACCACTGGAAGCATATCTGAGTCCATAAGCAATAGTACCTCGAAGGTATCTAAGCACATGCTTGGAATCAACCCAATGTCTATGTCTTGGCTCAGACATGAACTGACTCAAGATACTCACTGCATAACATATGTTTGGTCTACTATGTATTAAATACATCAAGGAACTAATGAGTTGTCTGTAATTGGTAGGATCCACTAAATCCAATCTGGAATATGACTCATGTAGATTCTTTATATTAGACACCATTGGAGTAGACATGGACTTACAGTCCATCATACCAAATCTCTGCAACACATCAATTGTGTACATTCCTTGTGAGAGAAACATCTCATATTTCCTTTTCCAAACTTCTAGACGAAGAAAATAGTGCATAATACCTAAGTCTTTCATTTCGAACTCAGAAGTGATCTCCCTCTTGCACCGAGCTATCTATTGCTCCTCTCTAGTAAGGAACAAGTCATCAACATAGAGAAACAAGATCAATGGTTGGTTCTTCACAATATTTAAGTACAGGTTCGCGTCAGCTTCACTTTTGGAGAAGCCCAAGCTCAGAAGATAACTGTCAATCCTCGAATACCAAACCCTTAGGGCCTGCTTAATCCCATACAAGGATTTTTTAAGTTTGCATACATGGGACTCCTTCCCATGAACTACAAACCCCTCAGGTTGTTGTATGTAAACTTCTTCCTCAACCTCATCATTGAGGAAGGCAGTCTTCACATCCATCTGGTGAAGTTTCCAACCCAAAACTGAAGTAAGGGAAATTATGGTTTGTATAGTAGTGTACTTGGCCACAAGAGTGAATGTCTCATCATAGTTTATCCCTTCTTTATGTGAGAAACCACAGGCCACAAATATTGCTTTATACTTTTCAATACTTACATCAGCTACATGCTTGATTTTATAAATCCACTTGGAAGTTAAGGCCACAAATATTGCTTTATACTTTTCAATACTTACATCAGCTACATGCTTGATTTTATAAATCCACTTGGAAGTTACTATTGAATTCCTATTAGGTTTAGGAACCACTTCCCACCCATCATTATGCATGATTGACTTGTATTCTTCCACCATGGCATCTTTCCATACTTGCTGCTTAGCAACTTCTTCATAGGTAGAGGGTCTAAATCACTGATATGACTAATCTTTGCTACATATCCTAAAATATTTCAGGTTTCTTTCGCTCTTTGGATGAGCTTGGTGGTGCACCATTCTTTTTTTCCTCATGCAGAATGTCTCGACACCATGCATATCTCCTCTTAGCAGGAGGTTCATCAAGGTATCTTTCTATTAGTTATACTGGTTCTTTAGGATCAAGCAGATCTAAAGGCTCTTCTGACTTCTCCCTCTCAAAATCTGAAAGGGGAGAATCAGAAACTGGATCCTCCATCATAGGAGTATCATGCTCCTCCATATATGAATCACACTAAAGTTCTTTGGAGTGCTTGAATGCACCCTCTTCATGAAAAGTTACATCTCTGCTCACTTCAATGTTTCTTTGTCCTATAACATAGATTCTGTAAGATTTGGAGGATTCACTATATCCAACAAATGTTCCTTTCTTTCCGGATGGCTCCATCTTTGTCCTCTTCTCTTATGGTACATGAATGTAGACATGACAACTAAAAATATTCAAGTGTCCAACATCTATTTTTTCACCAGTAAAAACCATTTCAGGAGTCTTTTCTCCCAAGATAGCATCAGGGATTCTGTTCTGAATATAAACAACAGTGTTGGAGGCTTCTGCCCATAAGGATGTGGGCAGATCCTGATCACACATCATGGCTTTTGTAGCCTCACATATTGTTCTGTTCTTTCTTGCAACAAACCCATTTTGCTAGGGGTTGTAGGGTATAGTCAGCTATCTTTTTATTCTTCCATCTCGACAGAAGTCATTGAAGTCATGTGACTCAAAATCTCCTCCATTATCAAATCTTAAAGCACGAATGTGCTTTACAGTTTGATTCTCAACCAGTGCTTTAAACTCTTGAAACTTGTTGAAAGTTTCACTATTTGCTTTTAGAAAATAAACCCATGACTTGTGAGAGAAGTCATCTATGAAAATCACATAATACAAATAAACACTCAAGGAGGGTGTAGACAAAGGACCACATAGATCGAAATGATTCAAGTCAAGGATCCGTTTGGATCTTTTGGTACTACTTGGAAAACTCTTCTTAATGTTCTTTCCAATAGTGCAACCTCTACAAACACTATCAAAATCAGATTTAAATGTGGGCATACCTCTCACCATTTGTCACGTCCCCTCCCACGGACCCAATTCCTGGAAGGGAACATGATGTCAATTCCTGGGCTTTTACATGAAACTTAGCCCATTCATTAGATTCATACACACAAATTCAAAAGTGTGCAGATGCAAATTAAGCCAATATGCACAACGGAATTAAAACTCATCCACACACATATCATATGCATACAACATAGAAAAAATAGTCATCAAGTTACACATTGTAGAAGTAAATACATAGACAGAGAAACACTTATCTTCATTGTGCAATTTTCTCAAACAACTAGCTATGTCGTTGCAACGTTCCACCCAACCGTAGGTCTCTGCCCAACCTGTATTCTTTCAGCACTCAGAGACCACCCCCGAGATGGGCGTGATTTGTACAAGGAAAAGGGGACATTTAAGCTCATACACAGCCAAATAATCATTTCATCTAAGCGAAGCCAGTCTACAACTGGGTTTATCAAGCTAGATCTGAACCCTCTTCATTTATGGACGCTTGCACTCAAGCTCAAGCCAAAGCAATGGATACCCATAACCCATACCCAACACACTCTTACACACAACAAACTCAAAAACTGGGCATGGATACACATTTCCAACAATGGGATTTACAAATGGAAGGGCCATGGGTTTTCCCCAAATCGTGAGTACACAAAACGAACTGTGGAAGGGGAAATTCGACCACAGGGAGAAAAACTGACTTCTCCCACAGGTTATGAGCATTTCAAATGGCCCAAACAGCCCCCATGAAACCCCAATTTGAGCTCCCTTCTTCCCAACAGTTCTGCATCACCAAAAATGCCCTCTTCCCAGCTAAAAACAAGGAAACATAGGAAAAACGTGGAGGGAAAACACCTAGGCAGCTCCAAAAATGTGAGAGAGACAAAACTGGTAGATGGGTAATGGCTTGGGGAGCAATTCATGGCTCTTTTCTTACCCAAGAATCCAAACACGATTTTCTATGAAGGGTGGCTTGCCCATACCCGAATTTGGACATCCATACCTCCCGTTCCCCAAGGAATTAACTACCTCAACCAACTCTTGGGAGAAATGAATGATTGGGCACAAAAGTCAACATGGGTAGTTGAGGGTTTTATGGGTTCTCTCATTGACACTTGGCTTGAATTGATTGGCTGCAAGGTTTGAATGTTTCCCTCCCAATTCCTTGTAAAATCATGCTCCCATCTCTTGTTGCATTGCTTAGCTAGTTGTGGGTATTTTATTAAAAATGCATATTTACATGATATTGAAATTCCAATGTGCCTGGCTAGCATGTAAACCATATGCATCACTAAATCAATGGCGGGGCCTTGGCCTTGAGCTCCTCACCACGATTTTATAACAATATTACATCATTTACATTTTTAGTGCAATAGGATCAAGATGGGGACGTGACACCATCTTCTGCAATCCAGGTAGCATGTTGAAATGGAGATGACTAATCCTTCTATTCCACAGGTCACAAGGACTGACTGTGTCATGGATCATGTCTTGAATAAGCATTCCAGGAACTGTGTAGGGGCCTCCCTCTCTAACCCCAATCACCAATGTAGAGTTCAAGTCTTCATGCTTAGGCCACATGAGCGCTTTGTTGTCCATAAAGATAACTCTGAATCCTTTATCTTCTAGAACCGAAATAGGAAGTAGGTTCTTCTTCAATACGGGGACAAACATAATTTCATCCACATCCAATACATCTCCTGAATCCAACTGAAAGGAAGTGGATCTAATACCTTGGATCGAATAGGTGGTATTATCTCCAAGATCCACCTTACATGAAAACTTATTTCCCTTAGATCTGTGATAATGCTCCTATACCCAATCATATGTTTGGATGCACCACTATCCACCAGCCATGTCTCATCACTAGTGGTAATGAATCCCTTTGACAAAATAGTACTCCTTCCTTGTCTCTTGATGATCGGATGAATTCTTTCTTGTAGGTTCATCTTCTGTAGTAGTAGAAGCATGAAACCTACCCTTGAAATTTCCTCTTTGCTTTGCATGGCATTCTCTTGCATATTGGCAAGAGAATGAAACATTTAATTTTAGACTTATCAAAGTTCTTGAAATCATTCCCCTTTTGATGAGAGAATTTCTTGTGAGATTTCTCACCTCTCTTCATCCGTGCCACAAGAGCAAGGTTCTCTTCTTTAGAGGCAGTATATTTGCTCAGGATTCACCCTTCTTCTTGTAGGCAATGATGCCATAGTCTCTTAAAGTTAGGTTGCACTTCTAGACCATTTACTGCAGCTGTAATACACCTAGGAACCCTAATTATTAATTGCTTTTATAAAACCTTATGTTATTATTTTTAATTGACATTAATTGACCAAGCAGGGTCAAAACAATTGTGAAAGAATTATTATTATTATTATTAAATAATTAAATAAGGGAATCAAAACTGAAGACATCCGTTGAAGAGTGTTTGCTGACCCACAAGGAGGAAAAGACAAGTGTCAAGAGAAACCCAGTACCATAAGCCAGTCTAGTAAAGGCGCCCATGATACAGGAGGCATCTTCCCCAAAACGTGCAGGTCGTGACTCCTATTGGATCATTATGAGCAGGAGGCTCATGAACGACCTAAGTCCTAGGCCTAGGCAAAGGCTATTAAGCATCGTTTCATCCACTGAACATGAGGTTCATGATGAAGGGGAGAATACGGTGAGTATTTGATTCACCCACTAAGCAAGAGGCTTATGGTGAAGTGAGGTTGTGACCTAGCTTGCAAGAGGGACTCTGTGACCAAGTCTTTGTCCTTGTGGTTCAGTAAACATGCTCGGGGGTTTTAGTGGAAGTAGTTTGGTTGCTTTGGGAGTTGGTTGGGAGGAACAATGACCTTTAGGTTTGATTTTACTCTGCTCAGGTTCAAGTTCTGTTATTTATTTCTGAAATGTTTAATTCCTATAGATGATAGCTAATGATTGTATTGTTTAGTTAAGGATCTGTTTACTTATTCTAACATGTCTGATCTCTGTAGATGATATCCAATGTTTGCATAGCTTGGTTCAGATTCTATATAATTATTTCTGACATATCTGTTTCTGTAACTTAGCTCTGTTCTATTCATTTAAATTCTGGTCCGTCTAATCATTGTGAATCACATTGTTCAGATTTGGTCCCTTTTGACTTAATTTTTGAACCGTCTAATGATTGCTTGCTCAGATTAGGTTTTATTTATTACTTCTAAATTGTCTGATTTCTGTAAGTAATATCTAATGGATGCATGGATGAGATCAAGGTTCTGTTTATTTATTCCAATCTGTTTATTTATTGCTGAACTATCTAAAAGATATCTAATGATTTCATTGCTTAGATCAGATTCTGTTTATCCATTTCTGAACTGTCTATTACTGTAAATGAGATCTAATAATTTCATTGCTTAGTTCAGGTCTGTTATTTCATTTATGAACTATCTATTTGCTGTAAATATAATGATTTACCGATATGCATGCTATCAGAAATGATTCCCTTTCTCCTGCATGTTATCATATGAAGTTTACTGTACATTTTTGTTATATAGCTTAAAGCATGTTATCCTATAAATTTTTTACTGTACAGTACTTGCTTATGCATGTTACCCTGTTCATGCATGTCATCATAATTGATTTTCTTGCTTATGCATGCTGTTATGTAATGTTTTACAGTGCATCCATGTTTACTGTAAGTATTCTGATTTGAAGTTATAGTTCTAGACTTGCATGCAAGAGATTCAAACATTGAATTAGGTTTATTTTAGTTGGTATGCAGAAGTTATATTCATGCCTTCAATAATGCATAGGAATTGTAGACGATAGAATTATAGAATGGGCATTTGATTTATTCTGTTATAATTATAGTTAGAGTAATTTTATTCATGCAAACCCTAGATATAGATTGGTAATCTATGATTATTTTCCAAATTCAAGTATTTCTTCCAAGTTTTTCCTTGCCTTGAAGTGTTTCCGCAAGCCTCAGATTCATCAAATATGCAATGCATAATCACTGTTTAAATCCTTGAAAATTTTGGGGTTCCGCAACCCGCAATCCGCAATGCGGAATGTGGATTGCGGAACTGTTATTTTAAGTGGTCAAATTTCGGGGTTCTGCAACCCACAATCCGCAATGCAGAATGCGGATTGCGGAATCATTAATTTAACCAGTCAATTTTTGGGGTTCCGCAACTCGCAATCCACAATGCGGATTGTGGAACATAAATATTTCTTGATCGGGGTTCGGGTCCTACAACCCGCATCCGCAATGTGGAAGTCAGATTGCGGAACCATAATTTATTTGTTTTGGTCAGGTTCGGGGTTTCACAACCCGCATCTACAATGCAGGTTGCGGATTGCGGAAATGTAATGCAAAACAACCAAGTTTGGGGTTCCGCAACCCCCATCCGCAATGCAGATTGCGGATTGCATAACTGTAAAATAAAACAGTCATATTTTGGAATCCGCAAGGGGTTTGGGTAAGGGTTTAAACCCTTTGTTTGCTATTTTATGTTGAGATTAAAATTTTATCAATGATGCCTATAATGCTTCATGCTTCTTATAATGCTTAATGATGTTTAATGATGCTTGTTCAAAGACAGAACCTTGACATGCTTCTAACCCTGGGCTTAGAGTCCAGTATGTAATCAAGTAAAGTATTTTTGTCTTCCGCAAAGTATACATGCTTTTATTTGATCTATTTATCCTACTTAAAAATATTTTTTTTTATTATAGCAAATTTGGGGTATGTGTCATAATGGTATCAGGGCATGGTTACAACAGTTGGCCTAAAGGGCTCAACATTGAAACAAGTACAAACATAAAACTAACTTATGTGTTATGGTTGAATCTCTTATGGCTCAGAAGAGAAGTATAACCTTGATTTTTCAGGAAACTATGGCAGATATTGAAATGTCAGCTGAAGAAGAATTCCATTCTAGAGAACAAGTAAATAATGAACAAGAAAACATTAATGATGATAATCTATGGGTGCATCTACATGAGAATAGGAATGATAACCCATCTGAATTGTTAAAAACAGTAAAATATTTAAGAGCATAAATACAAAGTGGTAAGGAAGATGATGAACAAATTCTGAGAGCACAATAGGAGTTAAACAATTTATTGTTAACAAAATTACATAATCAAGAAACAGAAAAGAAGAAAGGATTTGAGAAAGAGACATCAAGGACTGCATCTTATAAATGCAAGGCAATGAAGTTAAGCTTCTCGGATAGTAAAACTAAGTCTTCAAGTGGAGTTTCACCAAAACAGAGTAAAAAGAATTACAAAGTATCTAGTGAAAGTAGTGATGGTAATAAGTATAGTAGGAAAAGTAAACCTTATGAAGAGATTTCTGGTGAATCTAAGAAGATAAAACCTTCTATATTCAATGGTGATATTGAAACCGGAGAAGAAGCAGAAGCTTGGCTATCAGGAATGAAGAAGTACTTCCAGATTTACAATTACTCTAATGAATTAAAAGCAAAGATGGAAATTTATAACTTAACGAGAAATGACGACATTTGGTGGAAATATATTAAGAAGGTGAAATGCATTAAGGAACGTCACTTAACTTGGCAAAGTTTTAATAAATAATTTAAAAGAAAATACTTGTCAGAACAATATTATGAAGAAAAAGCTAAAGAGTTTTATGATTTGAAATTAGGAACTTTTACAATGAAAGAACTATGTAGTAAATTTCTGAGTTTGTTACATTATGTGTCTTATATTGTTGATGAAAAACCTAAAGTACAACATTTTCTCAGCTGTTTACCAACAATCTACAAAGAAAGAATTGAATATGACAATCCTAAAACATTGGATGAAGCCATGAGGAAGGCAAATTTCTGTTATGATCAAAATAAGAACAAGAGAGAGAATGTACCAAGTTGGAAGAACATGAAACATGAAAGCTTTGAACATAAAAGAAAAGTTATGAGATTTAATAACACCTCTGAGAATAATCATTGAAACTATCATAGAAATAATTTCAGAGGTTTTAAGCACAAAATCCTATAGTAATGAAAGAAAGAGAAGCACCTCCTGATTATAATAAAAATACTGTGCAAAGGGAACCTTTAAAATGCTGGGAATGTGGCGACCGACATTACTTTAAAAACTGTCCAGTCAGAAGAAAAAGCTTTAACAACATTCACAATGTTCAAGAAAATACTGCGGTTGGAGATGTAGCAAGGAGCATGCCCAGAATTTGCGCAGCATTGGAGAACAAGCAAGCAGACCATCGGACATCAATGGTAGAAATTGAAGGTATGTTAAAAGATAAACCAATCTCCATTTTAATTGATCCAGGTGCTAATTTAAGTTATGTTTCACTTAGAGTTGTAGAACTGTGTGAATTACCACAAAGTAAATTTGAAAAGTCTTGGTTAGTTCAGCTTGCTAAATGCACAAAAAGAAAAGTCACTAGTTTTGTGAAAGGATGTGAATTTACTATGGATAGTTTTACAACATATGTTGATTTAAATATTCTACCTTTAGGATCTTATGATTTATTGATAGGAATAGATTGGTTAGAAAAGCATAGGGTAATTCTGAACTGCCATGATAAAGCTTTTTCATGCATAGATGAAGAAAGTAGACCTATAATAGTTAAAGGAGTTCCAAGGAAAAATACAATTAGAGAAATTTCCGCTTTACAAATGTAAAGATCTGTTTGCAAGGGCTGTATAGTTTATGCTGTTCGTATAATTGATGACAAAAATGAAAATATATGATTTTCCAATTTTAAAAGATTTTAAAGATGTGTTTTCGGAAGAAATTCCCGGTTTACCTCCGGAAAGAGAGATTGATTTTACTATTGATTTAATACTGGGAGCAATCCCAGCTTCAAAAGATCCATTTCGTATGAACATCTTGGAACTTAATGAATTAAAAGCACAAATTCAAGAATTAATTGATAAAAAGTACATTCGACCAAGTGTTTCTCCTTGGGGAGCACCGGTGTTGTTTGTGAAGAAGAAGGATGGAACATTAAGATTGTGTATAGACTACAGACAACTTAATAAAATGACAATTAAAAACATATATCCTTTACTTTGGATCGCTGACTTATTTGATCAATTTCAAGGAGCCACAATATTTTCAAAGATAGACTTGAGATCTGGATATCATCAAGTCGGAGTTAAAGATGAAGATATACATAAGATGACTTTTAGGATCAGATGCGGTCACTATGAAATTGTCGTAATGCATTTTGGGTTGACAAATGATTTGGCATCCTTCATGTGTCTAATGAATAGTATATTAAGTAAATATTTGGATAAATTTGTAGTCGTCTTCATTGATGACATATTAATCTATTCTAAAAATGAGCAAGAGCACGAAGAGCATTAAAGAATAGTCCTACAAGTATTAAGAGAACAAAAACTATATGTTAAATTCAATAAATGTGATTTTTTTAAAGATAAAATTCAATACTTGGAACATGTGGTTTCTAAAGATGGTATATCAGTGGATCGTGATAAAGTTAAAGCCATCATGGAATGGCCTGTGCCTAAAGATGTATTTGATGTTAGATCTTTTATGGGGATCACTGGATATTATCGTAAATTCATTGAAGGGTTTTCAAAAATTGCTTATCCTATAAATTCATTGCAAAAGAAAGGTAATAAATTTGAATGGAGTGAGAAATGTGAAATCAACTTTAATAAACTAAAACATTTATTAACAACTGCTCCTATCCTAAAGATAACAGACCCCTATAGAGATTTTGTTATATGCACTGATGCATGCAAAGAGGGTCTAGGTGGAGTTTTAATGCAAGACAACTATGTGGTAGCCTATGAATCAAGAAAGCTTAAAGAACATGAAAAGAATTATGCTACTCATGATTGGGAGTTAGCTGCCATTATTCATGCACTTAAAATGTGGTGGCATTATCTTATTGGAAGAATATTCTTACTAATGACTGATAATGTTAGTTTAAAATATTTATTTGATCAACAGAATTTAAATGCTAGACAAGCTAGATGGTTATCTTTCCTAAGTGAATATGACTTTGAAATTAAACATATAAAAGGAAAGGAAAATAAATAGGTTGATGCGTTAAGTCGCCATGCAAATATGCTTCATGTAACTGCAAGTAGCAACTATGAAATAGAGCTAGAAGATAAAATTATAACAACCGCAAAATTTGATAAAGAATATCAAAAGCTAAAAGAAAGGACAACATAAAATGGGACAAATGAAGTAAAATCAGAATTTTGTCTTAACAAGAAAGAATTGTTGGTATTTAAGAGCAGATTGTATGTACCTAATTCAAAAGAGTTCAAGTCATTAATCATGAATGAAATGCATAAAATACCATATTCAGGACATCCTGGATATCAGAAAATGATCACTATGTTAAGAAAAGAATTCTTTTGGCCTAATATGAAAAATGAAGTAGCAGAATATATTGCTAGATGCATTGAGTGTCAACAAGTTAAGGGTGAACATCAACATCTAGCTGGATTGCTACAGCCTTTACCCATTCTGGAATGGAAGTGGGAAGTCATTAGCTTGGATTTTATTACAGGTTTTCTTAAGAATGGTAAACAAAATGATTAAATTATGGTTGTGGTAGATAATCTTAGTAAATCAACACATTTTATTCCAGTTAAATCTACTTACAAAGCTATTAATATTGCTGATATTTTTATGAAAGAAATTTTCAGATTGCATGGTGTACCTAAAGTTGCAATTTCTGATAGAGATGCAAAATTTACAGGAAATTTCTGGAAAGCTTTATTTAAAGGTTTGGTTACTCAATTAAATCTTAGTACTGCATATCATCCCCAGACTGATGGTCAAACTGAAAGAGTAAACCAAATTTTAGAAGACATGCTTAGAATGTATGTAATGGACAAACCTAGGAAATGGGAAGAATATTTACATCTTGTTGAGTTTGCATATAATAATAATTTTTTGGCCTCTGCAAAAATGAGTCCATTTGAGATAGTTTATGAACGGAAGTGTAACACTCCAATTTCTTGGAACAACCCTGTTGATAGACTAATGTTAGGTCCTGAAATTTTGAAAGATATGGAACTAACAGTGAAACAGGTACAACACAACTTGAAGCTAGCTCAAGATAGAAAAAAGAGCTATGCTGATTTGAAAAGAACTCACAGAGAGTTTTAGGTAGGGGATCATGTGTATGTGAAAGTAAAACCCAAAAAAAGTTCCTTGAAATTGGGAAAGTGCACAAAATTGGCAGTTAGGTATTATGGACCATTTGAGATATTGGCCAAGGTTGGGCCAGTGGCTTACTAATTCGCATTACCACCTACAATTAAAGTACATAATGTTTTTTATGTTTTAATTTTAAAAAGATATGTTCATGATGCTACTCATGTGTTTGAATGGAATGCTATCCAGGTGGAACGCGAAGGAGAATTTCAGGTGGGACCGGAATGTATTCTCGAGAGGAGAGAAATTTTTCCCCGGAATCACACCATCGAACAAGTCAATGTGCAATGGAAGCACCTTAGCCCAGAAGAGGCTACTTGAGAATTGGAAAGTAATATGTAGGAGACATATCCAATTATGTTTCAGAATGATGCAAATGAAGTTCAAAAGTAACAACGAGGACAGTGTTAAAATTTAAGGGGGGGTGTATGTAATACACCTAGGAACCCTAATTATTAATTATTTTTATAAAACCTTATTTATTATTTTTAATTAACATTAATTGACCAATCAGGGTCAAAACAATTGTGAAAGAAGCCGTTGAAGAGTGTTTGCTGATCCACAAGGAGGAAAAGACAAGTGTCAAGAGAAACCCAGTACTGCAAGCCAGCCTAGTAAAGGCACCCATGATGCAGGAGGCATCTTCCCCAAAACGTGTAGGTTGTGACTCCTGTTGGAGCGTTACGAGCAGGAGGCTCATGAACAACCTAAGTCCTAGGCCTAGGCAAAGGCTATTAAGCATCGTTTCATCCACCGAATAGGAGGTTCATGATGAAGGGGAGAATACGCTGAGTATTTGATTCACCCACTGGGCAAGAGGATTATGGTGAAGTGAGGTTGTGAGCTAGCTTGCAAGAGGGACTCTGTGACCAAGTCTTTGTCCTTGTGGTTCATCAAACATGCTCGGGGGTTTCATAGCAAGTAGTTTGGCTGTTATGGGAGTTGGTTGGGAGGAACGACGACCTTCAGCTTTGATTTTCCTCTGCTCAAGTTCAGGTTCTGTTATTTATTTCTGAAATGTTTAATTCCTGTAGATGATAGCTAATGATTGTATTGTTTAGTTCAAGATATGTTTATTTATTCTGACATGTCTGATCTTTGTAGATGATATCCGATGTTTGCATAGCTTGGTTCAGATTCCATATAATTATTTCTAACATATCTGTTGCTGTAACTTAGCTCTGTTCTATTCATTTAAATTCTGATCCATCTAATCATTGTGAATTGTATTGTTCAGATTTGGTCCCTTTTGACTTAATTTCTGAACTGTCTAATGATTGCTTGCTCAGATTAGGTTTTATTTATTACTTCTGAATTGTCTGATTTCTGTAAGTAATATCTAATGGATGCATGGATGAGATCAAGGTTCTGTTTATTTATTCCAATCTATCTATTTATTGCCGAACTATATAAAAGATATCTAATGATTTCAATGTTTAGATCAGATTCTATTTATCCATTTCTGAACCGTCTATTACTTACTGTAAATGAGATCTAATAATTTCATTTCTTAGTTCAGGTCTGTTATTTCATTTACGAACTATCTATTTGCTGCAAATATAATGATTTACTGATATGCATGTTATCAGAAATGATTCCCTTTCTCCTGCATGTTATCATATGAAGTTTACTATACATTTTTGTTATCTAGCTTAAAGCATGTTATCCAATAACGTTTTTGCTGTACAATACTTGCTTATGCATGTTACCTTGATCATGCATGTCATCATAATTGATTTTCTTGCTTATGCATGCTATTATGTAATGTTTTATTGTGCATCCCTATTTATTGTAAGTATTTTGATTTGAAGTTATAGCTCTAGATTGCATGCAAGAGATTCAAACATTGAATTAGGTTTATTTCATTTGGTATGCAAAAGTTATATTCATGCCTTCAATAATGCACATGAATTGCAGACGATAGAATTATAGAATGAACATTTGATTTATTCTGTTATAATTATAGTTAGAGTAATTTTATTCATGCAAACCCTAGATCTGGATTGGTAAACTATGATTATTTTCCAAATTCAAGCATTTATTCCAAGTGCTGGCTTACCTTGAAGTGTTTCCGCAAGCCTCAGATTCATCAAATCCTCAATGTAGAATCACTGTTTAAATCCTTGAAAATTTCGGGGTTCCGCAATGCGGAATGCAGATTGCGGAACTGTTATTTTAAGTGGTCAAATTTCTAGGTTCCGTAACCTACAATCCGCAATGCAGAATGCGTATTGCAGAACTGTTAATTTAACCGGTCAATTTTTTGGGTTCCGCAACCCGCAATCCGCAATGCGGATTGCAGAACATAAATAGTTCTTGATCGGGGTTGGGGTCCCACAACTTGCATCCGCAGAGCGGAAGTCAGATTGCGAAACCATAATTTATTTGTTTTGGTTAGGTTCGGGGTTCCGCAACCTGCATCCGCAATGCGGATTGCGGATTGCGAAAATGTAATGCAAAACGACCAAGTTTGGGGTTCCGCAACCCGCATCCGCAATGCAGATTGCGGAACCGTAAAGTAAAACAGTCAGATTTTGGATTCTGTAAGGAGTTTGGGTAAGGGTTTAAACCCTCTGTTTGCTATTTTATGTTGATATTAAAATTTTATTAATGATTCCTATAATGTTTCATGATGCTTATAATGCTTAGTGATGTTTAATGATGCTTGTTCAAAGACAGAGCCTTGACATGCTTCTAACCCTGGGCTTAGAGTCCAGTATGTAATCAAGTAAAGTATTGTTGTCTTCCACAAAGTATACATGCTTTTATTTTATCTATTTATCCTACTTAATTTTTTTTTTATTATAGCAAATTTGGGGTATGTGACATCAGCCAAGAATGTCTCCCATGAGGATGGAAGACAATCAACATCAGTTTGAATGAGATCATCATCATCGACCGTCACACTAATGCTCATGAGTTGATCTCTTACTTGAGAGATCTTTGTGAAGAAGGAAGCTGCAACATTGTCCTTTTCCATCTTTAGATTTTGAATGTTGTTCTTCAATGCTCTCCTTTGAATGGGCGCCTTCTTCTCATAAAGATTTTTCAAAGTGTCGAAGCATTCCTTTGCGGTCTTCAATGGATTAATCAGGGGCATCAATTTGTCTTTCATGGAATCATCAATGATTCTATTTGATTTGGATTGATTCTTCTTGAAGGTAATGTGCCTTGCATTAGAATAAGGCTCTTCAATAACACTATATACATATCCATCCAAATCATGCTCTTCTAGGATATTCAGGATTATGCCTTCCAAGTGTTGAAGTTCGAAGTTCCTTCAAGATGGTCTTTCGGTCTCACTAAGATTGAAGACATTTTTCTTCAAGTACTGTGCTAACTCAGGATTTATGTAGGCTCAAGCTTGGTTTTTGAACTTAGCTCTTTCACGCCCTGAGCTCTGATACGATGTTAATTTTTTTTTATCTTTAATTTAGAGTTGCAATAATACTTGAAATCAAATAACAATCATACACATAAGAAATCACATTCGACACATGAATTTACCCTTGGGAAACCCTCTATGACTTGAGGGAGAAACCCCCAACAAAACCTTCGTTAGTATATTGATATAAAGCAGAGAATGTATTTTACATCAAGCACCCCCGGTGCAATTGCAGAGCAAGATAAAGATAAAGAAGAGAGACTTAGAATAATATCCCGCACAAAGAAAAGCACATTGCTTTCAAGAGAGAAGAGAATTCACTTCAAATTGAATTCATCAATCCTGTATGACATATTTATACATTCTTCTCATGCATCAGCTTCTATTTTTATCTTTTTACTTCAGGATGAACTCACCCTCCATCTGGATGCATCAATATTGCATAAAGAAGTGCGCCCCACTTCTCATGCAATGCATTAACTCACTGAACTGTCTCTTAGGATGAAATCGCCCCTTAATTGAAAGATTTCCCATTTAGTTAGGTGGCTAACTTAAGTGTCACCATGCAAGTGCCGCAACTCAAGTGTTTTTAGTTTAACATAAGTGTAGTCATACAATAACACTTAGTTGACTAGATCTTCATTGTTATCACTAAGTTAACTCTCTTAATTGATTCTTTCTTGATAACATCACTGTAGTGATCAATTTGATTTCTCCTTTGATTTACTGAAGTTTTCACTAAAGTTTAACTGTTCGAATTGTCTCTTAATTAATTATTTATATGCAATTCGAATCCCTCATATACTATCACATCTTATATTTATCTCTTGTCTTATCTGCATGGTCCACATGTGCCAGCTTAATTATCATATCAACATAATAAGGATATTTTTCCAATGATGTGAGGATATTGTTCTACTATCGTTCCAAGTGGTTATATGCTAAAGTAATTCACCATAGATGTGGCCATTCTCTAGAGGAGACTTAATAGCTCAACCATGGTTAGTAGTACATCACGCACCATACATGCTTCGACATGCAAAGCATCGCCTCAACACATGAGGCACCACCTCAACACATGAGGCACCACCTCAACACATGAGGATCTGTCTTGACACACAAGCCCTTAGCCTTGACTAGCAAGACTGTACAACATGATCAATTGGCATACAAAGCACTTGCATCAACAAATGAAGCTTAACCATTCTTGAGTCCAACTCAATATTCTTCTCTAAGTTTCCCGAGTCCAACTTAGGCTCCTATAAGGCACTACCTTGACACACGAGGGTCAATCTTGACACACAAGATTGACTAGGATAATGACTCATGATGCTGCAACTTTAGCACATTGCTTATGTAAAATCATACCACTTTTACCAATATGCAATATCATATGCATGCACAAGTTGTTTACATGCACTATGCATTTTCTCTTAATGTGCCTACTAGTTCATATGCATTCTAGCTATTCAATCTCTTGCATTTCCAACATTCCTATGCCATAATTTTATGGATATAAAACTCATAAATATAAATGTAACAACAAGAGAAGAGTTAAGGAATTCTCCCTTTCCAATTCCTCATTATAGCATGGAATTTATCTTCCACATCATAGTTGATCCAATTAATGGCTTCTCTAGCAAGCACACAAGGAATCATTAGCTATGATTTTCTCACCAAGTAGCAATTCAATACATATACACATGTATAACATTTATACTTGTTACTTTCCAAGTATGCAATTCTTACGCTATAAACAAAAACAATTTAAGGTGATAAATTTTCCTCTTTATCTATGCTGACTTATGGAGATTATTCTCCAATTTATGCTATAACCATCTTATCAGCCTTATGTATCTTTCCTTTTCATTACAACATCTTTCATTGCACTCTAGTCACATTGTCTTTATGCTCCAAGATCACTATGAGCAACTCCATCCAAATCTACCTTTCCCTTTCTTGGACTTCCTATCACTTAACAATTTTGCAATTGATTCCATTCCAACAACATATGGGGTCTTTTCAAGGTCCATTATATGTCCTTACACCTCATTCAACTATGAGACTTGATTTCCTTCCCCATGGAAATATTTGTCACAATTTTGAACCACACAACATATTTACACACGGGAATGCCTCATTCCCTTATTGGCAACCTTTGAATGGCCACTCTATCACTATCATGAACCACATGACAAGTGCATGTGTCTTGTTATATTAGTGACAACTTCTAGATGAATGGAATCTTATTACCCATCCTCATTACTTACCCATAAGTTGTTGGTTCATATCTTGCAATATCCTACAACTTCTCTTAGCATGCATGCACTTTACCACAAGGATGATTCACCCATCACCTTTACGCATTGCATGTCCTTTACCTGTTAGTTTATTCTTTACCCTACTAATTATTCTCTTGGGGAAATACCATATCCAACTCCAATAATCAACATATCCCATCGGATCTTCCTTGCAATTCAAATTGCACATACTAATCACAAGTAATTCCTTGGACACATTCTTATCCAAGACACCAATGTTGATCTCTTTTATTATTTCATGATTAGACATGGTCGTCACTCCTCAATAAATGCATGTGACAACCAATTACTCTCGATAAGGGCTTACACAACCTCTCTATATAAATCATATCACACATTCCAAATCACTATAAGGAAAATGCCCTATAGCAGAGGTCATATCAGATGTTTTTAGTGTTACAAGATTGGCAAAAATTGTCAAAAAATATCCACTACAACCTCCGCCATTGATAGCGAATGTTTTTATGGAGGTGATAATGGTTACAATTTATAACTAAAAAATACTTGGCAGCTGGAGGTTTTAGTGGAGGTTAAATTATCGGTGTGCACAATAGAAATTAAGCGCACTGGGGCGTTTTCACCTATGATGCACTGGTGTTGTATACTTAGAACAGACGCACTGGTGCACTCAATGAGAACAAGCACCGGAAAGAATCAAATTGTAATGCCGCACCAATTCTTAAGTATATTAAATACGCACCG
Source organism: Larix kaempferi (assembly GCA_027924585.1). NCBI lineage: Eukaryota > Viridiplantae > Streptophyta > Pinopsida > Pinales > Pinaceae > Larix > Larix kaempferi. Next base: position 12,378,468 of record BSBM01000344.1, read on the forward strand.
GGGCGTCCGTACAAAATAAAAGCACTGATGTGATATTTTATATCCTACGCACTGTACATTTTTATTACATTTAGATTTAATGGTGCCGTACATTTATCTGGCTGCACCGTTGCATTTCATACACGAATGAACCGGTGCATTTAATAGTAGAACGCACTGGTGCTTACAAAATATTAACCTGGCTCGGTGCATTTAAACACATGGAACGCACCGCTAGGCTTAAAAACTAAAAATTGGTTGGCATAAGCTGTGATCATTCTCGGTGCGCATAAGAAATCTACCTGCACTGGTGTGATTCATATAATAAATTGCACCAGTGCACAATTTAATAAACGCACCGGTGCTCAATTATGTAAACACACTGGTACTCAATTATGTGAACACACCGGTTCTTAATGTTATACACGCATTGATGCGTAATTTTCGTCTATACGCACCGATGCGCATTGTTAGTATAGGAGCCTGGTGTGACATATATTAGTAAAAGCACCAAATATGATTTTTTTAAAAGTGGCTACTGATATTTCATTCAAATATATATATTATATTTTTAATTTTTTTAATTCCATTATTCATCTGAAATTGAAATATTTGTTTATAGTAAAATTCATTTCAATTTTAATTATTGAAATTGTTTGTTTGGATTAATTTCTTATATCATAGATGCAATAATCTGTTGTAATATTTAATCATCCATACATTTAATTACCAATTTACCATTTACGAGCATTGCATGCCAGTAAATAATTTATTTTTGCTCCATCTAGAATGAAAATACGTATGCATTTTTTTATTGATTTTTTTTTTTACCAATGTACCATTTGACAATAATATTGAAGAATGCAATAGAAAAAAAAAGTTTATTTTATATATATCAATAAGAGTGCCTTTGTCATGCAGAATATGACAACATAGAGACAACAATAATCAAAATGTCAACATGCATGTAATTATTGTTACACTTATTGGTAACCCGTCTTTGAATTCAGACATTATGTCTAGTACATTATTATACAAAATGTTTGATTTTCACAAACAATTATTTCAAAATATACAACAAGCTATGACAACTTGCATTAACATCAAAATTAAATACGGAGCATTATTCTTCGCTGGAACTATTATCGGTGCTTGAGCCACTTGCATCAATTGGGTTATTTGGCGGGATGTTTTGTTGATTGGATTGATTGTTTTCCTCTTCTTCAGCTTCCATCTGTAAACATAAAAATAAAGTATAATGAGTGTATCTACATTACCAACGGGGAGAATGAAAAATAAATAGATAATATACACTAATGTAAATTGAAAAGTGACATACCATAGAAATAATCGACTCATGAATGATACACATTCTCTCAAAACCAAATCTCATGCCTTCTATCAACAAGTCTTCTGTTGGCTCCACTCCATACTTTGTTTCCTGCAAGTTTTATGCCCCGTCACAAATCATAGATTTAATATAAATTTTTTGTTGTTGTTTTATTAATTATAAAATGAGAGAAGTAAAACAACATAGAGACTTACAAAATCCACAATTAATTTTTGATACGCCAACATATACTCACAACCCTTGCTTAACCCAATGCCAATCAATTCTTATGATGGATCCTCTTTGTATGTTAACACTTCTATGAAGGCATGGAAGGATTGCTTTTGCTAGTGAAAATAAATTAAAAAAAAAATACCAATCACAACCACTACGAAATGTTTATTTCTTACAATGAAATAAAAAATACTCACAAACTTTGCTATCAACCCCTTTTTTCCTTGTCGTCCTGTCTTGTGTGCTGACTAGGTTCCATTTTCTTTTCTTTTCTACAACAAAACAATTGAAAATTAATATTTAATGTCGAATTAATTAATGAAATGCATAACATAAACCTAAAAACCAATGATTTTATACATTTGAAGCACGTTGTTGTTGAGATGGCTCTTCCTGCGATGCAATTATGACCATTTCCTTGACCATCTCCTTGTACACTTTCTTGGACATCCCTACCGACACATTTTGCATATCACCTCGTTCATCCTTTGGGATTCTCATAATCTTCCTGAAAATGTAAAATGACATTAAACTATTTGTCTGTTGATATGAAAAATAAATATGATAGAATTAAAATTATTGAATGAATGACGCTCTGCAATAGTTTTACATACATATTCTACATAGACATGTTTAGGAATATTACCTTTTGAATGATTCTTTTTTGTTTTGTATGTTTTTTCTATTGAAATCCTGATAGGTCTCATTGACCATTGCTCCGGGAATGCCTCTTGTAGTTTACATATGACCCGATTCTTTGAATCATTTGATTGGTTTCTGTATTGTAAGTGAAAAGTACATCTGTACGTTCTTTCCACTAAATCCCTCATAGTATTATAAAATTATTTGCCCCTTCTATTAACTTCTAGCACCGCTCTAGATGAGCTAAGGGAATTGATCATCATTTACATCTTCCATTTTTTTTCTTCTTATGATGACATTGACTTCGGTTGTTGTCAGTACCTGCATAACATTCATTATACGTGAATTACACTATTTGAAATATATTAGTGAATATTCTTAATTAAGTAGATTATTACTCAGATTTCAATAAATAATTCATATTGACTTATTTTTTATTCACCTGATTCATACATCTGCAACTTTTCCATCAACGTATTACGCTCTTCTAGAGTTAGTTTGGAAAGAATATTATTGAGCTTCCTCATTTTTTGGCACTGCATGTCACACATTAACCAATACATATTAGTTAACTTTATAGATAATTCAAACAAATCAATTTAAATACAAAAATTAATTAAAATCACTTTCCTTCTTCGTAATTCTCGATGTGCTCCCATCATGTTGATTAAAGTTGTTGTTCATTAAACTCATAGCATGCATTTTTGTATCAATAAACAACCAGTACCATTAAATACATAAGCTATCAATATATTATACAAACAAATTACAGACCTTCAAAATATGAAAAAAAATATATTAAAAAAGAATAAATCTGATTTCGGTCGCTTGTATACATTAAACGCCCCGGTGCGTCAGTGGCAAAACTGCACCGGTGCGTTAATTCCAATATGTCACACTGGTAAAAGAGAATTGAAATACTAAAATCTTTTTTTTTGTTTTTGTTTTTGTAAAATAATACAAAAAACAACGCGTTATAGTAAATCCAGTGCGTTACAGTAAATGCGACGCACCGGGAACAGAGAACTGAGACATGAAAAATGAATTTTGCATTTTTATAAAATAATTAAAAACAATGCGACACGGGTCAAAATCAATGCATTATTTATATGAACGCACCGATGCATTCCCACAATACAAATGCACCAATTTTTTTATATTATTTTATAACTAAAACTGTTATTTGAATTGATTAGAAATCGGTTGGGCTGGAGCCAAAGCAACCGAGATTACAAAGTTTCAAAATCCAGCTTCAATGGAATACAGATTTCAGTTCCAAACGAAGCTATATTTCAGGGTATAGAGGCATTTGAGGGAGCTTCATCATTTCTGCTGAATACTCCTTGAGGCAGGAGACAATCCAAGTTTGCTTTGAGATCTGCTTCCGTATTTGATCTGCAGAGGATGTGGAAAAAATGAGAGGAGGCGAAGTCTTGCAGCATATATCTTAGCCTTTGTAGAGTCTTATTGAGAGCAATATTGTTAAAATGATCCTCCGTATTTAATATTTTTATCAAAATTTCAGAGTCTCCAAAAACTTGAATTTCTTGCATACCATTTTCACGAGCTATCTGGCAAGATTTTAGCAGTCCTAGGAGTTCTGCTTGATTATTAGTTCTGTGACCAAGACCCCTGCTGAAGATATCCTTTCTAGAACCATCCGAGGAGTATATTACTACACTTGCTCCAGCAATCCTTGGGTTTCCTTTGGAAGCTCCGTCAAAGAAAATAGAAACTTTGCCCTGCTTCCTCCACCAAGCTTGAAAAACTGTATCCAGATCTCTTAATTGCCATCCTGGAGTGATGTAGGGGTGAACAGTAATTTTATTTCTATCCTTGAAAATAAATGTTCCCAACCATTTATTTTCTTCTGGATGTAGAGAACTATCTTTCTTGTAGATTAGCTGTGCCACTGTTTCTAGAAGGGAAGCTTTAGCTTTGGCAGCCACCTTCGAACGGGAACATGAAGAGCTGTTGAAGATCTTATCATTTCTGGCCAACCATAATTTCCAGCACACATATTTGGGGATATCTTGCCAAATTCGATTCCAAAGAGACTTGATTGGGATCACAAGGGAATAGCACATCTTCCAGGCAGAAAATAAAGCAACCACAATGATCTGAGTTGGAACTGTGGAGTTGAGACCGTGGAGGATGATTTTCCATATTTCTTGGGCAAATGGACAGTCCATGAACAAATGCTCCATTGTTTCAAAATCATTACTGCATAATGCACATCTATGTGGACCAATAATGCCTTTTTTTAACAAGTTTTCTCCGGTTAGAACTTTCTTATGCATTAAGACCCAAAAGAAAAATTTACCTTGGGAAGACCGAGTGGATCCCATACCTACTTCTAGAAGGACACTGGGTGAATCGAAACATGCTGAGGTTGAAGAGTTGAGTATCCCTGCGCTGTAGTATATATTCGGTCTTCCCCCAACCCCATTTATCCAGAGCTTGCAGATGCACAGGAGCCGAATCCGTTAGCGTTGATAAAAGGAGGTTCTGCTGAGCGTGGAGATGCTATGGAATTCTAGGAAAGGCCCACGACTGCCAATTCCTAGAATCATCCCAAATGGGTATGTTAGCCAACTTATGGATTGCTTGGAGTGAAAGCCAATCCCGAATTCCATTAAGCTCTTCAAAATTTGCGATGGGAGGATATCCCATGATACTGTCATGCCACAGTGGATATTATTCCCATTTCCAGGGATTCTGTACAGATGTTTTTGGAAGCAATCCAAGCCATGACGACAGAGGTTCCATGTCAACGTTCCTTTTGGGGTGTTTCCTACCTAAAGGTTTCTCAAGGAGACTCCGTTAAGATATTTTTTCCTAAGAATTTGGCTTACAGGGTGTCTGCCATTTGAATAAAGTTTCCACAGAATTTTGCTACCCAAAGCTATGTTATCTAGACAAGGATCGTGGATCTGTAAACCTCCTTCAGAAATTGGATGTTTGACAGTGTCCCAGTTTACAAGATGAAATTTCTTTTGATTGCCTTTTCCTCCTCGCCATAGAAAATCTTGAATCAACTTTGAGACTCGGTCCATGAACGCCTTAGGTGCCAGAAAGAAGGATGCTTGATAATATGGTAAGGCTGAAAGCACCGATTTTATAAAAACAAGTTTTCCAGCATGAGTGAGCCAATACCCTCCCCAAGCTACAATTTTCCTCTTAAATTTGCATATAACATCATTCCACAAAGTAGATTTGTTGTATCCCAGGGTTAAGGGAAACTAGAGATAATTAATTTTTTCCCAAGAGGGATAGCCCGAGAATCCCAGGAATTGAGCAATTCTCAGAATAAGCTGTTGATCTACGTTCCAGCCATATATTGCGCTTTTCCTTTTATTGATGAGAGCACTAGAAATATTGCAGAAACTGTGAAGTATTTCATTCAAGACCTTATCTATCTTTATGGAGGCTCCACCCAACAATAGAGAGTCATCAGTGAATAAGGCATGATTTAATGGGTCGAGGCCCCTCATCACCCTAATGCTTGGAGCTGTCCCTGCTCTCTTTGCTTCAATCTATTAAGATTCAATATGCTAAGACAAGAAATATCAACATTACATTCCATTTCAAAATAATAGCATATACAGGATCACTGAAGAAACAACAATCACAACATAAATACAAGAGACACAGATTTATCTTGGGAAACCCTCATGGGGTAGAAAACCTAGCAAAGCTTCCTTAATATAGATGACCAACAATATACAAAGATGCAAACCAAATACATGATCTCCTCCTCCACCATAGCATACCTCTCTCTCACAAGTGCGCTACATTTCAAGTGAGGGAAGTGTGTGTATAATGAGGAACACACCTCCTCTATTTATACACATCTTCAACTTGTACTTTATATTAACTAGGTCGGCCCCAACTTTACCACTGGGTTAAACACCCCACTACAACTGACTGGGCCGACCCCACTAGGGTGGTCTAACAACCCTTTGACCCACATAACACATATAGGGTCGACCCCCACTAGGGAAGTCTAACAACCCAAGTTACCACATTTCGACAGAGGAATAAACATCTTCAGATATACAATAAGATCTTCACGGAGGAATGAAACATCTCCGGAATAATAAAGTACAAATATAATATTCTTTGAAGTTACAATATCTCAACACTCCCCCTTAACGAGAAGGATATTATAACAGCATTTGCGCGAGCAAGGAGTCATAAACATCATACATGATACATCTATAAATCATTGGAAGCTTTCTCAACATCATCAGTAACTGAAGTAGTTACCAGAACATCTTCAATACTGGAACATCAACATCTTCAGTACTGAGTCTTTATCTTCTGTAGCACTTGAACAGCTACAGCAACATCAACATCTGGATCCTCACGATCATCAGCATCGTCATCACACGATCATCAACATTGTCATCACACGATCATCAGCATCGTCATCACACGATCATCAACATCATCATCACACGATCATCAACATCGTCATCTAGACCATCACGATCAACATCATCGTCATCTAGATCATCACGATCAACAACATCGTCATCTAGATCATCACGATCAGCAGCATCATCATCTAGATCATCAATATCAACAGCATCGTCATCTAGATCATCCCGATCAACAACATCGTCATCTAGATCATCACGATCAACAACATCGTCATCTAGATCATCACGATCAGCAACATCGTCATCTAAATCATCACGATCAGTAGCATCGTCATCTAGATTATCAGTATTAGTATCCACACCAATACAAGTATACATATCATCAATACAGGTATCCTCATCAATACAAGTATCCTCATCAATACAAGTATACATACAAGTATCCTCATCAATACATATCATCAATATCAATACAAGTATCCTCATCAGTCAAGTATACACAATAGCAGCATACTCTGCAATACACATGATCCTTCCTTTCGGAATTACGGGATCAATCTCATCACAATCATGTTTAAGACTATCCTTCCTTTCAGAATTACAGGATTTACGGTCTAAGGATGATTAATCCACACCATTCATTTAGGACTATGTCCAAGGATGATTTAATCCACACCATTCATTTAGGACTATGTCCAAGGATGATTTAATCCTCACCATTCATTTAGGACTATGTCCAAGGATGATTTAATCCACGTCATTCATTTAGGACTATGTCCAAGGATGATTTAATCCCCACCGTACGTTTAGGACTATGTCCAAGGATGACTTAATCCTCACCCCGTACGTTTAGGACTATGTCCAAGGATGACTTAATCCTCACCTCGTACGTTTAGGACTATGTCCAAGGATGACTTAATCCTCACCCCGTACGTTTAGGACTATGTTCAAGGATGACTTAATCCTCTTCCCGTACGTTTAGGACTATGTCCAAGGATGACTTAATCCTCTTCCCGTAAGTTTAGGACTATGTCCAAGGATGACTTAATCCTCTTCCCGTACGTTTAGGACTATGTCCAAGGATGACTTAATCCTCTTCCCGTACATTTAGGACTATGTCCAAGGATGACTTAATCCCCACATGTCCATCAAGGACTTCATTTGCTACGAACATAAAATAAGATAATAATTAAATAATTAATAATTAGGTTAACTAAAGTTAGGTTATGAAATGAGGCGTCTCCTCAACATCAAATGCCCGAGCCATATTTAAGGCAGGGCCATCATTGTAACATATCATCTTTTATCCTATCATCTAATATATTATTCTTATCTTATTATCCAATATGAGAGTCGGATTCGACTATTAACTTAGTGAATGGATACGTTCACTGCATTTGGTATCAGAGCTCGGATTCGGCTCCTTCGACCTGAGCTCGGATTCGGCTCCTACACTCAGAGCTCAGTTTCGGATCTCCCTTTAGAGCTCGGTTTCAGCTCTTCCTTCAAGTCCAACCGGAGACGGTTGCTGCTCGAAATTTATCCATTTGGTTGCTGTTCGGAATTCATCCATTTGGTTACTGCTCTACATCAGGACTCATTTTCCACCTTACTCACCAACCTTCTGCTCACGCGACAATTACTCTCACTCCACTCTCCATTCCACGCCTTCCCTCCACCATTCATCGGCTCCATCCACCCTACACATACATCATCCTCCCTCCTCTCTACGTTTTCCTTCATACCGCACCCTCCAACCATTGCTACACACCTCTTTCTTCCACTTCTCCATATCCCCCATGCTGTTGCTCATTCCCTCCTGCACTCTCTCCTCTCTACTCCCCACCATCGTTCTCCTTTCCACCCTCGCGCCTGCGCACTGCCTCCCTCCTTCCCCGTCCATTGTGCCTGCGTCTGCTTGCCGCTGCACTTCCCCACACTTTCACATTTCCATCCCTGCGCCCTGCGTTCCCCTCTGCCAGTGCAGCAACCAACTCCCCGCCTAGCACACCCCTCGTGCCCACCTCTTCTCATCCGCTCCATCCTCCCTCGGTACACCCCATCCGCACCCCCCTCCACATACCTCTGTCCTCACTCTGAATGGCCTCACTCCCCATCGCCACCGTCCCCACTCCATATCTCTCCTGCTCGCTTCCTCCTTCGCGGTCCTCCAACCTCCTTCCGCCTGCGCAGCCCTCTGCCTCCAACCGCCTACCTTCACATCCTCCATCTTCCTTCCCTCCATACCATCTCTTCTCACATCCGCCACGTCTCCACCATGCCTCCTCCTCGAAGCCGCCATTCCCTCCTTCAACCCTAATTAAAAAAAAATACAAATTTTAATTAAAACAAAAATTATTATAATAAATTAAATATTATTATATAATATTTAATATTATTACCATTTTGTTTTTATTAAAATTTTTACTATCAAAAGTTTGCCATAAAATTATATAATTATAATAATAATCATATTATTATATTATATATATATTTTTTACTTCCTTCACTCTTACCTATTCAAAAAATTCATAGTGATGTTATTATTACAAATAATAATAATAATAATTATTTAATAATTGTTTCACAATTATTAATTAAAAAAGAAAAAAGAAAAAAGAAAAAAAGAGAAGAAATACTGAAAGAAGACAAGAAGAAGTCAAGGAAGACAAATTATCACCGAAAAAGTTGAAGGAAGAACCATCAAAGAAGTCAAGTCAATTGAAGACTCAGCAAAGAAGTCAAAGGCCATCTATAGTCCAGAACGAGCATCCATCATCGAAGAAGTCGAAGACCATGGAAGCCAGTTTGCGACTACAAATAGAGGAATTAGAAGCCACGTTAAAACGTTATAAAAAAGACAATGAAAGATTGCACGACATAAATAACAGTTCAGAAATAAGAATTGAATTACAAGAAAGGTGCAATCAAATATAAATCTCTGACCAAGAAAGGCGTATAGAAAAATTGTATGCGCAAATTGATGAATTAAAAGCCGAAAATGAATTCAATCAGAGGTCAGGAAATCAAGATATAAAGAAGGAAATAAATAATTACGAAGCAGAAATAATACGCTTAAACAAAATCGTTAGTGACAAAGATGAAGAACTAATTCAGATACGACATAAATTAGAAAGTCAAGAATCAGAGGTCGACCAATGTCGACAATAGATTAAAGTTCTTCAACAACAAAATGACGACTCTAAAAAGGCACACAAACTAGAGATCGCAAAGAGTAATAAAGCATTATCTAACAATGCTGAAGAAATTTTTAGACTAATGAATCATAACAAGATACTAGTCACAAAAATTAAGAAGTTGAAAAATAGCCAAAAGATAGAACAATCTATGGACGACATTGAAGGGAAACTTCTAGACAAGCAGGAAGAAAATAGTTCTATCAAAAGTCATAATGAAGATCTTAAGGAACAACTTAAGACATCTGAAGATGATAGAAAATCGCAAGTCGAATTGATTAAGAAGTTTCAAAATGATAATAGGCAGTTAGAAAACAAGTTGGAAAAGATACAGAACAAAAACTTAAATCCTCAAGAGACGAAAATACAACTTCCAACTCAGATCAATGCTCTAAAGGTGACATTTGTAAACGAAAATGACATCGTGAAAATTCCCTATCGACACCCCAACCATAAAAACCGATATTTGAAAAAGTGGGAAATGTCGAAAGATAATGGTACTAATGTGATCAAATCTCCTGACGACACATCAGTAGGGAATCCCATCAGTCCACAACAAATCAATTTGGGATGGATTGATCCGTCGACATATCAGAAGTTATGTTCGACTCTTAGCAATTCGTATCGACATGTTTCGTCATCTACGACACCACATAAAATGATGTAGAAACATTATAAGGCTTTGAGGACAAAGCCTTTCTAAGAGAGTGGCAATGCTACGAACATAAAATAAGATAATAATTAAATAATTAATAATTAGGTTAGCTAAAGTTAGGTTATGAAATGAGGTGTCTCCTCAACATCAAATGCTCGAGCCATATTTAAGGCAGGGCCATCATTGTAACATATCATCTTTTATCCTATCATCTAATATATTATTCTTATCTTATTATCCAATATGAGAGTCAGATTCGACTATTAACTTAGTTAATGGATACGTTCACTGCATCATTCTCGAAGACCATACGTCTACGGATCAATTCAAGGGACCGAAGTCCGGGGAGTATACAATCCCCACTTGTCCACTAAGGACTTCATTCTCGGAGACATATGTCTACGGATCAATTTAGAACATGTGTTCAAGGATGATGTAATCCCTTCGTCAAATTAGACCCTGTCTAAGGACCATCCACCAACCTCTTTGTCGGAATCCCCAATATAGGTATTCACATCATCAACCTCACTGTCGATGCAGGCAATCTCATCATAAGTGATCACATCACTCCCCCTTTCGAGGAGGGTCCTTAAGTTTGTCTCGAAAAACTTTACTTGAGGTAGAGGTTTGGTTTAGTATATCGGTAACTTGTTCACAAATTCAAACTTTATAGTTCCTTTCTGCACCATATCTTGTCAAATCTCTATGTGCTTTGACTTATCATGGAACACTGGATTCTTTGTCATCTTGATACAACTCTGTTTGTCACATAGGATCACAGTTGGTTCTATCTCTAAGTCAAACAATCCTGAAGCCATACTTCTTCACAACTAGCAGAGCAAGCAGCCATATATTCCGCTTGTGCTGAGAGCCACACTAGAATGCTTCTAGCTAAACCACGAGATCATGGCCGATCCTAGACAATAACATCCTCTCGATGTGTTCTTCCCGTCTGATATACTTTCTGCCCAATCAACATTTGTGTAGCCATCTGAAGTCATGATCTCCAAGATAGCATAGATCAAAGTCTATCGTATCCTTTAGGTACCTCATCACATGCTTTGCAACTATCAGGTGAACACATCTAGTTTCCACTAGATACTGACTCAAGGTGTTCACAGCAAAGCATATATCTAACCTAGTATTCGTTAGATACATCAATGACCCAATAATTTGTCTGTACAGAGTTATATCCACTAACTCTCATGAGTCAGCCACTAACAGCTTCAAGTTGGAATCCATGAGAGTGGCCATTCCAACACATCAAGTCCTTTTAATATTTATCAGCATACTTTCCCTGGTTGAGAAAGATTCCTTCTGAGCCTTGCCATACTTCCAGAACTAGGAAGTAATACATTAATATGAGATCTTTCTTTTTCATTTCTGCAGCCATCTATCTGTGCCATCTCTCGTCAGATGGATCTACCGATATGAGCCTCAATATCATTCAAACTCTGTGGTGATTTCCTTCTTGCATCCATGTCATCTGTGTATAGAAACCATATTCAACCTTGTAGCAAAGGTTGAGATCCACATCACCCATGGTGATCATTAAGCTCATCAATTGACCATCGATCCTGGGTACCCATACAGAACCTGATTCACACTTCTTCTTTAATTACACCATTAAGAGAATGGTCTTATCTAGCCACTTGGAGAAAACATCTCATCATGATTCTCTTCCTCTTTCTAAGAGAATATTCTAGCCACGAGCCTTCTATATTTTGTTTGATTTGTAAATCTTCTTGTTTAACATCCATCACTTGTTCGGTGTTCATCATTCTTCATGATCTTTCCTACAAATCAAAATTAAGTACATGATTAGTAATACTTCATAATCATGAAATCATGTTGACATGATAACCTATTATGCATACAGATATCATTTACATAGTTATGCAACTATCTTGACCAATACTTTGGCACAACATTTTTCCATATCCTGTATGCATACAGTGGCTATCTAGATGCCTTCCATCTCTACCAGAACATACTATCGAGAGTGTGCACAACTCTCAGCATGTTAGCAAAGAGGTTTCATTTTGGACAAGCAACAATGGAATGTTTGTCCAACTTACCAATCATATGCATATTAGTAGTATATTGTTCAATGCTCTATGAATGTTTACACTCAGCATGATATATTCTAGGAATACAAATATGCATACAACCTATTACACGCAATACCATTTACTATTTCAAATAACAACTCAAATACTTATCTTTTATGTTTGTGTGGTTGCCTCCCGCTTGATCTTCTAAATGTCTTTTGAACTTCTATTCATTCTGTACCACTCTGCATGCTCAAGTGTGCACTAGTGTCATCCTAATGATCTCATACACAAACATACATTCATTAGTATATTCTCAATATTATCAAAACATTATAATTCTAAATAATCTTGAATATGTATAGTCATATCATAGATAATAAACATTAGTATTCAAGATTTCAGGGAAGTCTTCTTTTACTCATGCATATCATCAATCAAGATAAAAGACATAATATGCATAATCCCTTGATTACTTACATTTCTAACTTTATGAATAAGCATAACCAATCATACCAAGTATACTTATATAAGGGATCCTAACACAAGGTAAGATTCTAACTTGATATAGGAAAACATATCTGGATTAGTATACCTGCTTAGTTATGTCTAACATACCTGATCGATATCTTCTTTGTTCTCTTCAATGATTTAGAGATCCTATGCTGGAACCTGCATATCTCATAGGTTAAGCATAATAGAACAAAGTCTTACATACCTCGTAAGTAGAACTTCTATGTGATCAAAATTTATGGATGAGTCTTTGTCTTCATGTCATCATGGTCATGGAACTTGATTTGTCTTTCGTGATGTACCTGTATCTTGTTAGCATCAACCTCATACAACACCACAGTGCATTAGTACAATCATATAACCTTAATCAATGAATGTCTTCTATCATTCACATGCATTCATACTTTTATTAGGGTGATAAGACAATTCTAACATTAATCGAGATTGTACTAACCTGAATAATATGAGGACAAACATATTATGAACTTAATCAAGAATCAGATTTCAAGACATACATGTATCTCCTTAAGACATACCTGTCGAGACTTCTTGTAGTCTTCTTATGTAAGGCCTTAGCCTCAACTCCCCCTGAAACTGGATCTAGAGCTTGAGTAGGGTTTGTTAGAGAAACCCTAAAAATTCAATCTTTGACTCACACTCTTCTGAATGGATGGATAGATGTGTCTTGCTGAGCTGATCAAAACTTGCATACTTTAATTTTGAAATCTCCAAAATTTGACCCGTCAAGATTGCCTTTGAAACTTCTGGATCTTCTGGACAGGATCCCGAACTAGGGTTTGATGAAGCCCACCCTTCTGCCCACTCAAAAGGTTTGATCCATGGCTCTAAACTCTTATGTTTCTGAGGAGCTTCCAGCCGTGGTTATAGACTTCAAAAATTCCAACTTTTGCTGAAGCCCTAATTTTCCACCTTTCCGATCAAAATCCCGAACTGGGGTTTGATCAAGCCCGGTCTTCTGCCCAACCAAAAAATTTGATCTTGGTCTCTAAATTTTGATTTTCCTGAGTATATTTCAGCCGTGGACTCCGATTCCAAGAATTCCAACTTTCTTCCAAACCCTAAATTCCAGAAGCCATGAATGAAGGTGCTCCAAAAATAATTATGTTTTGACAGAAATATGTACTTGATTGTTTCTGTTGTAAGTCCGAACTTTTCGATCCACAGGGTCTGAAAAAATTTTCTGTGGTAGCTTGACCTGTCATCTTTCCATCACAATAAGTCTGACCTCAATTGGATTCTCTGAGAGAGATTTATGCAAAGTGTTGCAACGTGACCTGTTTATGGGATAAAACAGGAGAGCGAACTTGTACAGAGTGCCACGTGTCACTGGTTTAACTTTGGCCTCTGAAAAAGTTTCCTGAGATAATACATTCTGTTTACTACCTGTCACTTTTTATGAAATTTCATTTGGAGCTTCCTAGCCCAATTTATGACCTTTTTTCCCTAGGTCACCTGAATTTGACTGAGATCTGGAAGAGGCAGCAACCCTAACTTGTACTGATCATAACTCACAAATTACAACGAATCTGAGGGTTCCTTTGGACACAAGGTACTTGGGGATGTTATCTACGACTTGTAAAGGTTTCAGATCCTGAACCTTCGCCAAAATGGATTTATAGTGAAAGTTCCACGATGACTGGTTTTTGCTATACAAAACCCAAACCTTGAAATTGTCGCAAGTGAAGCAAGTGTCGTAAGTGCCATACATTGCTTCCTTCAGGTTAGCTCTGATACCATGTTAGGATTCAATATGCAAAGACAGGAAATATCAGCATTACATTCCATTTCACAATAATAGCATATACAGGATCACTGAAGAAACAACAAGCACATCATAAATACAATAGACACAGATTTATCCTGGGAAACCCTCATGGGGTAGAAAACCCAGCAAAGCTTCCTCAATATAGATGACCAGCAATATACAAAGATGAAAACCAAAGACATGATCTCCTCCTCTACCATAGTAGACCTCTCTCTCACAAGTGCGCTACATTTCAAGTGAGGGAAGTGTGTGTATAATGAGGAACACACCTCCTCTATTTATACACATCTTCGACTTGTACTTTATATTAACTAGGTCGGCCCCAACTTTACCACTGGGTTAAAAACCCCACTACAACTGACTGGGCCGATTCCACTAGGGTGGTCTAACAACCCTTTGACCCACATAACACATACAGGACCGACCCCCACTAGGGAAGTCTAATAACCCAAGTTACCACATTCCGACGGAGGAATAAACATCTCCAGATATACAATAAGATCTTCACGGAGGAATGAAACATCTCCGGAATAATAAAGTACAAATATAATATTCTTTGAAGTTACAATATCTCAACACAATCAGCTTTCTACTTAATGAATCTGGAATCAAAATGTATAGGAAAGGGGAGAGAGGGAAGTCTTGCCTTATTGCCCTTGTAGCTTGAAAATAATTAGCAGGTCTTCCATTTACTAACAGGGATATCCATGGATTTTCGGTACAAGCTTTTATCAAATTGAAAAAATCAGCACTAAAACCAAAGGAAAGAAGAACTTTGTAACTTGGAAAGAGAGTTTTACTCGGTCGAATGCATTTGTCATGTCGAGCTTTATGAGCATCCCTTTCTCCTTTCGCTAATAGCTGGAGTGCATGGCTTCTTGAACCTGAATAACATTATCCAGAATATGTCTTCCTTTAACAAAACCACTTTGCATCAGAGAGATGAGTTTCTTTAGAAGCGGTTTAACTCTGTTTTCCATTAACTTGGCAAGAATTTTATACGAGGCATTACACAGAGAAATTGGCCTAAATCTGTCGAAGGAGCCCGGGCTCACTTCTTTGGGAATTAATGCTAGAAAAGTGGAGTTAGTACTGCCTCCCACTTTAGATTTTTGTTGGAAGGACTTAATCATTCGCAACAAATATTTCTTAATTATTTCCCAACATGATCTATAAAAGTGAATTGAAAAACCATCTGGTCCTGGTGCTTTGTCGGGCTCCATAGACCAGATAACATTGCATATTTCTTCTTCAAAAAATGGCTTCATGAGAGCTGAATTGTATTCCCTGCTGAAAACAGAGGGGATGTGAGAGAGGAAGTGAGTAGTGGCCTCCTCACAGCCATCACCGTCTTCTTTATAAATATTCTGGAAATGGATTTCTGCTGCTACTTTAAGTTGATCATGACCTTTGTAAACCGTCCCATTTGGAGATATAATTTCTGAAATATGATTTCTAGAAAGGCAAGCTCTATATTGCCGATGGAAGAATGAGGAGTTTCGATCACCAGCTTTAATCCACAAACTACGAGACTTAAGCCTCCAATACTCTTCTTCTTATCGGAAGGAACAAAAGGATTTGAATTGGGCAGCATGTTCCTTTTCTATTTCTGATATGGTAATTACTTTACTTTCCTTTTCCATTTGCAAATCTGCAAGCAGCTGAACAGTCTCTTGTCTATGGCTATAGGGGCTATGGTGAGGCTTTTTGATCCAATCTTTCAGAGCATACTTTGTTGTCTTTAGTTTCTACTCCCACACATAGCTAGGTGACCCTGTGGCTGGAGTGGACTAGGCCGATTGCACAACTTCCATGAACCCATCTTTTTCTATCCAAAGAGGGCTATAACGAAATGGGATTGGACCCAAGTTTTCTTCCGCTTCCAAAATTAAGAGAATAGGCTTATGATCATAAATAATCTTTGGGAGAATTTTGGAGGAGATTAATCTCTTTTCCATCAGAAGAGAACTCTGGATAAGAAACCTATCTAGGCGTGTTGAGATGTGGTCAACGCCTACTCTATTATTTGTCCATGTATACAGTCCTTTCGAAGGCTTGAAGTCAAGGAGATCCCATTGCTGAATTAATTCCTCCACAAAGGGAAGCATTTGGTCCCTACTGCTATTACCTCCTCTCTTTTCATTCTGATCAAGGACTATGTTAAGGTCTCCAGCTAAAATGATATTCGTTGGGGTATATGAATCTAAAAATTCTGAAAGAGAATGCTAGCAGTCTTTCTTTTCATAAAAGAGGACTGGAACATAGAGATTGAAAAGAGAGAAGGTTAAATTACTTGGAGAGTGCCAAAGCTTGGTGAAAATCCAATGTTGAGTCTCAAAGGAGCTTTCTAACTAAAACATGTCTTCCAACCATAGAGTTGCAAGACCGCCTGAGGAGCCTCTTGCACTAATGGCCTTCCCTACATTTTTCTTCCATTTTAATTTGCTAATTTCAAGGAGAGTGTCCCCTGCAATTTTTGTCTCTTGGAGCATGAGGATCTTGGGAGATTCAATTTTCATAAGATCTTTAACTGCATCGGCTTTCAATGGATTCCCCAAGCCTCTATAATTCCAAGAGACTACACGCATTATTTACTGAGGGTGGAGTGGGTAGCGCCTCCCTTAGGAGGCATATTTCTGGTATTTCTCCCAATGGACATTTCAATTGTGGATTGGCTTCCTTACGTATTTTTCCTTTTTGCTTCTTCTTCTTCTCTAGCTTCCTTATGTGATTTCCTCCCTGCTCTCTTCGTGGACCTCCCAAAGGTCTCATCGTCCGAGGAACCAGAGTTTTCAGGTGGCTTCTTTCTTGTCATTTTAGCATAGGAAGGGGAGGAAGAGGTTACTAAAGGAGAACCGGGCTAGGCCGTCTCTACCGTATCTTTCACCGCAACAGGATTTTGTTTATGCTACTCTACCTCCTCAATTGATAAATATGAAGCAGGTGTGCTGAGGGATTCGAAAGGATTTTTGGATGCATCTGCTGTTGAAGGGGATTGTTGATGCCTCGGTTGTGCAGGTTAGATGCAAAGGTGTTGGAATGGTTCCAAGGATCCTAACAGAGGAAGAAAAACCAAGTTGAAAGGCTTCAAAAGACCCTATGTAAGGGTAGTTCTATCCCCAACCTGTTTGGTATGGTAATCCCCCATGGATATTCGGCCTCCGCTGGCACTCTAAGAGTTGGTGTTTTGACAAATTAGGTCAGTTTTCCAATCAAGGAAAACAAGGTTACGAAAATTGTAAAACTAAGCTAACCTAACCTATTTCAGAAGAGGAAACTAATCTAAGTTAGTCCTATTCTAAAAAGAAAGCTTGATATTGTGCAGATTAACCTTGAGGTGCGATGAATAAGTAGATTACAACCTTTCACAGAAATGCTTTTAGTTGTTTCACTTATTAACTTAAATCACTATCTATTAATGAAAATTAAGAGACAATAATTCAAGTGCTTAAGCCTGTTCAAGATAAATCTGTAACCATTTTGCTAATTGAAAAATTAATAATGATTATTGTGCTGTGAATCACTTGCAGAAATCGATAAAGAAAGTATTTAAACTGAATAAACTCAATAAAACACTTTCCAACATAAATCAATCATACAGGGAAACCAATACAATAGATCCATACATTTAAACATATACAAAAGATATCATGCATTGTATATGACAATCTGAAGTATAAAATAAAAATTTCTCAAAGAAACTTGAGGAATATCAGAAGAGAGATCGAAAAATAACTTTACTGTATTAAAAGGGGTCTTGTACAAAAATTACAAAAGCTCTGCTAAACAGAGTATCTCCAGTCTTGTCTCTTGCTGACTTGCAACTCCAAAATTACCAACAACTAACTACGAGAGGTTCTCCTCTTTAAATAGGAAATTACAGCAGAATAAAAGATAGAGATTTCCCAAAACAGGGATTATAAAATCGGATCAAACTATCGATCCATGAAATCTTGCCATTTCTGATATATCTCTAACAACTCATCTATATTGGGGAAATTGACAGATTCTAAGGCTAACTGAGCATTGCATGTATTATTTTCCATGTCATGTTTAGCCAACTTGTGCCAAGTGCGAAGGTAAATGCGAATCTTGCCTTCCACGATGACCGGTTCTCTCACTAGACGATCCACATCATCGATGCTGACTTGACCGAGATCTCGAATTTTCTGTTCAAACTCTTCACACCTATGTTCGATCTCCTCAAGTTTGCATTTTGGCGGAAAAGCATCCAGAATGGGCTCCATAAACGACAGTTTCAAAACCTCCATAATATTGTCAACTGCATACCAACGTTTAGTGCAAAGGTCTTTAGACTTATTGATAATTTCCTCAGTTGTTTCATTGTAATCAAGCCAAGTGTTTAGAGAGGCTTTCACCTTCTTCATTTGAAAACTGTTGAGGATCGGGATGTCTTCTGGAGCATCCTTTATATACAACTACCATTGACTAATTTCTTCCTCAGCGAAATTATACCGGGTCTTTGAGGACTGAACAAATTCAGAAGAAAGGGTCTGTTTAGGGGTTTAAGAGAGAAAGCTCGAACGAATACCTCTGGGAAAAAATGTGTCAATTGAACACTGGTGCTATCATTAAAACCGCGGTCTTTGACATTGGCATTTTCAATAATCCACTTCACTGCATCAGTGTAAGGTAGGACAGTGGGACGCGCAACAATGGCGTGAATTTGGGAATCCCTAATCCTCTCATACATAGGTTTATCATTCTCAATGTGGGAAAGGTCGTCGTTGTCAAATATAGCATAAATTTTAGACCAATCCACCTGGTATGATTCAGTAACCTTCTCATTGGTATCCGAGAGGATACCGAAATTAGGGTCTTTGATCAAGAGATCTCTGTGCGCCGTTTTGGATCGTGTGTTTTTTGACATGGTGAAAAGGTTGCAATTTCTGATAAATAAAGAAATAAAATCAAAATTCAATCCAAAATAGCAAGATTTGGAGAACCAAAAATAGAAATACGTCAACAAACTTACCCGAAATAACTGAAGAACTGGTGAAAATCAACACCCTAACAGGAATCCACAGTAAAATCCAAGCAACGGGGTAATCTCGAACAGTAAAAATGACAAAATAAAAATAGAAAAACCCTACTTATTATATTTACCAGATTAAAATGTGACCGTAGGATCAAGACAAATGGACGACCGAGATGAACTAGAGCGGGATGCGGGATCGGGGTCATGATTTATTTCGAATGTTTATTTAAGAATCCCGAAAGTGTCGGGTTGCGGATTTTGGGATTGCAAGAAAAACCAAAAGCGCAAAAGAATTCCTGAAATCCAAAACCCGAAAGTGTCGGGTTGCGGGTTTCGGGAATGGGAAACAAAATCACAATCGAAAAGCTTTTCGCAAAAGCCGCAACCCGAAAGTGTCGGTTTGCGGGTTTCAGGGACACACAACAAAATCAAAGCTACAAAGAAATCCCGAAAGCCGAAATCCACAATTGCGGGTTTCGGGATGAGAACAATCGTAAGTTGCAAAACAAAATCTCGCAGTTGTCAGGTTGCAGGTTTCTTAAATCTATGGTAAACAAACAAATCCCGCAACCCGCAACTGTCGGGTTGCGGGATTTGGGTTGCTAGAAGTAGATGATAAAATGCTCAAAATTGAAGCTTCCTGCAAACCCAAAACACTTAGAAATTTCTTGATCAAAAGAAAACACACAGAACAAAAGTACGGGTAAGGGATCTTAGGGATAAAAACCAAAATCTCATATTTACAAGAAAAACTCACCCAATTACCTTTGTGTTTATTAGGAATGGGACTCCCGTGCTTTAGCTAAGCATGGGATATGTTGTGGCCACAATAGGCATGAACTCCCTTCTCCATGAACCTGCCCTGAAGAGGAAATTCTAAATCCCACTGGTGCCCCTTTCCCTTTGGATCTGCTATTTTGTTTTGATGGAGCTGCTTTCAGAGCCTGAGTCCATTGTTCTCCTTTCAATTTCTCTTTATCTTCCTCAACCTTCTTTTTGCAATACCTTGCAAAGTGGTCGTAGCCATGGCAATGTCTGCATTTGAATGCAAGCTATTCATAATCCAGTTCTTGGATGTGTGACCAAGCTGCCACCGTACTTTTTATGGCTTCTGGTAGCCCTACTTCCAAATCTAGCTCGATGCATATTCTTGCACAGGAGTACTGATTTTTTCTCTCTACTATGTCAATATAGTTTCCAAGGGTGTTTCCAATGGCTTCTAGTGACTTCGGGTTCCAGCAATGCAAAGGCAAGTGTGGGAGGCGCACCCATACAGGGACTACCGATGGCACATCTTGAGTCAGGTCAGAATCATGATTCCATTTATTTAAATACAGACCTTGAGGACCCATAAAATACGGGCCATTCCTGAATATAAGGTTCTATCTTCAATTGTACAAAAAATGAACACACAAAATCTTTACCTACAAGATGACTTTGGATGCCTTCCGTGGTTAGAGGACGCCAGTTCCTCTGCACCCATGCTTCCACAACTTTGGGGGAGGACCATAAGCCTGTAAACTGACTGATGAGCCCCCTTTCAGCAAGATTCAATGCAGACCGGCAGGATTCCTCTTTAGGGAGGGAAACCGTAGGTATGCTATTCAGTTTCTTGACAAATTTCTGCTGGGCATCAGATGCCAGGCGTTTACTGCTGGCCACTATCAACTTCCTGAATGTTGTGATCTCAGAGGATGGAGGAGAAAGGACCTTGGGGCCCCACTTGGGGCCATGAAGGTGATCAAGAACACAGTCTTACTCACAGTCACGTGCTCAGCTCGGGATATCTCTCACACCTGCGAGGGAAAAAAAAACAAATGCATCGATTTTGATGCATGCCTTTTTTAATTAAAAAAATCCAAAACTTGACAAGGCCAACATGGTTATGGATTCGACCAAGAAAGTCGACCCATATCACCCCATGCTTTCTATATATAATCACAACCTCAGTAAATCCAAAATCCCTTAAAGGTGAAATTGTAATTCTATATAACAATAGAGGGATTTAAACCCTAATGAAGAATTTTGCAGCCACATAAAACGAAAAGAAGCAGGGAGAAAATAATGGTTGCAACATTGAAGGTAAGTATGGAGTTTTTTTTTTGTAAATCTAGTTAAAATCTATATAAGGTTATAAGATCTACAGTAATACTTACATGCTTGAAATTTCTATCATGCAGGGTTTGGTTTGATTCACCATACCTAAGAAATTTCGACCCTCTGAACTCCTTCCAGTTGCTCCAAACTCCTTCCATGTAAGTCTTTCTTACATAACTCTCCCCTGAACATTTTGGCAAAACAGTGAGTTACTATTTAGGTTTTTGGCTTTTAAAGACTATTTATATTTACTTTTCGAGCTTAAAATTGTGTCCTTTTTTTTTAATTTAGGGAAAAAAGGGTTCCTGCGATTTTTTTGAATTTTGATTTTCGGAATTTTCGGTGCACCTTTTGTTAAGTCGCACCGATGCGTACATAAGTAAAACACACCGTCTTTAAAACCCATACAACGGTGTGTGTAATGTTATGCCACATCGGTGCACTTATATGTAGTAAACGCACCATAATGAATTATGTTGTGAAAATGCATGTAGATGTATCCG
The DNA here is from genome assembly GCA_027924585.1 of Larix kaempferi. Taxonomy (NCBI): domain Eukaryota; kingdom Viridiplantae; phylum Streptophyta; class Pinopsida; order Pinales; family Pinaceae; genus Larix; species Larix kaempferi. The sequence continues at coordinate 12,400,839 of BSBM01000344.1, forward strand.
GTACCAAATGTTGCATATGTTTTCGACTGCGGAGACTTTTGCGGATATACTTTAACGGTGCGTTTACATTTGTAATGCACCAGTGCATGTGGTTTGTGGTAGCGCACTGGTGCATTTATGTATGAATAAACGCACAGATTTATTTTGTAAATTCTATGTTTTTATGTGTCCACTTAAAATTATATATTTGTACTAAATGTTCTTTTACTATTTAGCCACACCAATTACAATATTTCATAGTATATACATGTTGATTGTTTATTTGGCTCAAATGTAGGAAGAAACGTTTGTAGTATCAAATGGCCAATTCTTCAGATTCCAGCTCATACCATCTTGTTCAAAGTTCGACGAGTTCTCCCATTCCACCCCCGGTAAGTTCAGATTTTATTTATTTTTTGACTACTTATTTGAATTTATGTTACTTATCCATGTGAATTTGAATATCGATTTATTCTATATTGTAGGATCATGATTTGGGTTTGAGTTCGGATGCACAAGACATTCCACAAGTTTCAAAACGTCGTAAGCCCTTATTAGGAGCAAGATACCACAAGCAGTTCGTGGATGAAAATGGGAAGTTGCTTTACTCCACCAATTGTAACATGCCATCTTCAAGCTGTCATCTTGGTTCATCGACGATAATTCGTCGCAAGCTGTAACTCTTTTATGACACCCCAATAGTTTGTGGTTGTTCAAAATGTCAAGGGTTGAAGGAGAAATCTCAGAGTGTCACACTCACCCATTACACCAATGATAGATTACCTAATGTCGATGGTCTAATTCCCCCTACTATATTAAAAAATCCAATAGGTGATATAGAAAAGACATGCAGGAACACTTCCCTATGCTCATTTTTGAAAAAGTTGGAAGCCAAAACAACTATGTCTCATCCTGAATTGACGAATCCCTCGGCTTATGTTCAGTCATATGAAAGTTCTAGTGATACAAAGTATGATATGAATTCCACCCAACCCATGTCTACTAGAAGATCCAAAAAGTTGCATCAGTTGAGAGCAAAAATCTCCAAGTACACACCGAGGTACGTCCAATTGTTGGAGGGCCGTGATGATTTCTCCCTTCCTGTGAATTTGCAAATTAAATATCAAACTTCTTAGAACCGTGCTTTATATGGTGCTTGGTTGCCTCTCTACCTATGCCTGATGTTGGAACCGAATTCTCCTTTTGTGGTAATCGTTTTATGATTACCAAGTCTAATATAGATGCTGCAAATCTTGGGTTGTTAATCCTTTCACATGTACTAGTTGTTCCTCCCAAACAGTCAGTAGCACTTGTGCCATTTTGCGGTCCTATCTATTGTCAGTTTGATTACTTGAATATTGTTAAATACAAGCACATTATTTCCATGTATAGTATGTGCATGAATGGTTATGTTTCTGGAAACTTTAACAAGAAGAACCTATTTTATATAGATGGCCATCCACGCACTCATGGGAACATTGCAGGGTTCATAGATAGTTTTAGGTGCTCTTTATTTTCTCCAAATTATTCATTTGAGGAACACTTCAATGACCAGGAGTTCTTTCTGAAAAGGAAAGCGTGCATATTTGTTGTTCTACATGCAATACATAGTTTGTCTCCTGGTGACGAGTTGTTAATAAACTACAACTTCCGTAGACCACCAACCGTTCGTTAGAGACACCTTGCATTGGGATTACCTATAGACGTTCCCTTGGGGCGTAAGACATAAAAAAATTGATTAATTGTATTTGTTAATTTTCAATGGATTCATATTAATGTATTGTTTAGTTTGAAATTATGTTTTATAAATTGTTAAATTAATTTATAAACTCAATTTGAAAATGTGTTACTCAATTTTAAATTTTCATATTTAATGTGGACTTGATGTTAATTTATCGCTCAATCTGAACGTCTGCTTTATAAATTGTTTGCAGCTGAACATTTTCTACTGGAAGTGATTCTCGTGCTTCTGTAATAATTCTTTTCTATTATGCGAGATCAAACAAATTGCATTGGATTACTAAAATCATTAATGTAATGTTCAATCTTTTTGAAATTAGGATTCTGATGATAAGCGACCTGCCTACCATCTTTTGTCGCACCCCAATACAATGTCAAATTGAGAGAAGGCTGAAAAAAGAGCACAACTTGGAGAGGAAGCATACCAAGCATGGTTGAATCAACCACCTATTCAATTTCCACTGCGTCCATCCTCACCAATCAAGAATTCCTATAGCGATAGCAGTTCTTCACATGTTGGCAATGGAGGCAATGAAGTAGAGGTTGGTATGGACGAGTTATTATGACAAAGGAGTGCCATGGATGCAATGTTGTTCCATACATTCTAAGACAATGAGTTGGGGGATGATGCTCATACTACTGGATCCTTCTTCGAAAGCCTTAAATCGACTTCCACCACACCTCTATTTGGATCCGGTGGTCAAAGTATACATAGTTGGGGACAACAATGTTACTATACAACTTGAAAGTAAAGTATGGCATGTCAGATGCATGTTTCTCGGCAATGCTGAGGTAACTAACTATCAACTACATTATATTTTGAGTAATCTTGTGACACAATCATCATTGAAAATGGTCGATTTTATGAACATTAAATGACATTGTGCATTTGCATTGCTCACTAACTGTAGGTTATTGAAAGATGAGGTACTTCCAAATGATAATGTCTTTCCTAACAGCGCAGAGGAAAAACAAATGTTTAAAATGTTGGGTGTAGAGTACATATCTTATCATGCATGCCCCAATGATTATATTTTATATAGAGGTGAATATGCAGACAAAGCGATATGTCCAAAATGTGGGCATGACAGATACAAAGAATCGAATAACAAGGATAAAGCACATGGTCCTCCCCTTAATATATTGAGGCACATGCCTATAATCCCAAGGATTCAAAGGCTATTTCATTGCAAAGAATTAGCTATGCTGCAGGGGTGGCATGCATCGAACTGAAGTGAGGAAGGAGTTATGAGAATCCCAACAGATTCAATATCCATGAAGCATATAGAAGATACATGGCCCGATAAATTCAAGGATGAAGTACGTAGCCTTCGATTGAGCATAGCCAGCGTCAACCCATATTCCTAGCCAAACAACATCTATACTATTTTCCCTGTAGTAGTGATCAATAACAATATCCCCCCATGGTTTTCCGTGAAGACTGAACATCTTATGTTGGCTCTTATAGTCCCTGGTAAAAAACAAGTGAATAATATGGATGTTTACCTACAACCATTGATCAATGAATTCAAGGAATTATGGGAAGGGATACAGGTATATGATGTGTTGAGACCCATCCCATCACATAGGAGTTTTATATTGTATGGCATATGTGCATACACCATGCATGATTATACAGGGTTAGGAGTTTGTTCAAGTAAATATATTGTTTTATTCATTTTTATATTCAAAGCAATGATTTTTGACATATTTAATTCGGTGTGACTGTCTTCATCCTCAACACTAACGTGCTCTCTTTACTATAACATCACAGGTCGTGAACAAATGGTTATTATGGATGCAAAGCTTGTGGACCTTCTATGAAGCCTAGGTGGTCCAAAGACCTACGAAAGTCGGTGTACAAATTCTCTATGGTATTACTCCGAGAAAACCACTCTTATAGAAGAGCAAAATATGCTTTCAATGGTAAACGAGAGAGAACCCAATGGCTTGGAATAATGACACTAGATTATTGGATTATGACATATGACAGAGAGAAGGAGAAGGAATACCTAGAGATGTTCGATTCAAATGTGCATCCTGTGATCGACGATCCTGATTTCTTCAACACCTATGTTGAGAAAATGCCCACAGGGATGAAAAGGAAATTGATATTTTATGAGATCCCATATTGGGAGCATCTTAAGATTGCCCACTTAATAGATCCCATGAATATATTTAAAAATGTTTCATCTTCTTTGTGGCGTCACATGATATCATCCAAAAAAAGTGACAAGAGGAAAGTTAGGAAATACCTTGTTGCTTCAAATATGAAAAAGAAGCATTGGCCAAGACAAGAAAATAGAGGAGAGGCTGGACCATCTTTTTCATTTAAAAAAATGCGATGTCCCATGGATTTTGAAGAAAGATGATCTTAATTTGGAAAAAGAAGTTATATTGGGTGTGAAGGCACCTTATTTTTTTGGGTCTACTACTTGACACTGCTTCAGTACGTCGGACGAAAAGTTGTCGGGTTTGAAATCACATGACCATCTCAACCTTCTAAGGGTACGTATAATCCCAAAAAATTGTTATTACTATTTGTTTATATCTTTTTCCATAAAAGTTAAAATGCACTTAACTTTTTGTGTTTACTTTATAGTGCCATTATCCATTGTTCGTGCATGGGTGTGTGAACCATGACTTTCTCGATGACCTACGACGTGCCATATATAGACTATATGCATTTGTACAGTGGATCACATCAAAGGAGATTTACATTGCTAGCATTCCACGGTGGCATGAAGAGATAGATGAGATTGTTTGTATGTTTGAGAAGGAACTACTGTCGAGTTTCATGGACTTGCAAATTCATCTTCTAATTCACCTAGTTGATGAGCTTGAATTAGTCGGGGTGGTCTCCCATTGCTGGATGTTCTTCTTAGAGAGGTTCATGAAAAAATTGAAGGGATTTGTTCGACAAAGGGAAAAACCCGAGGGGTCTATGGTAGAGGGGTACATATTATATGAGTCATTCTATTATGCCAGTGAGTACATCAAACAAATTAACGACACACCAGGCGCATTGATTTGGGATGATAAACGTGATGAGGATAGAAGGGAAAGGGAGGTACTGGAAATGAATGGAAAAAGGCGCATGATAAAGAGTAAGTCACTTATCTTTTGATCTTCAATTTTCCACACAGTAAGTTATACTCACAACAAACGTCAAATTATATATTTGATCCCATACGTACATAATGTGGTTTTGTTTCCGTGAATACAACAACAAATTTAGAAATTGATGCAATCAAAAAATTCATTCTTTACAATGCGGAGGCAACACAACCATGGGTTGCATTGTATGAAGAGAAGAGGAGGAAATGGGACATTGACAGAACAAAATTCAGGCGGTTGCATAGTAGAAGCATGCCTTTTCCAGATCATTTGAAAGAAAATATGCCAATGATTTGTCCCAACAGTTGGGTTGCAGACCAAGTCAGAGAGAAATATGGTGCATCCGGTTGTTACCTTCCTGGAGAGGAGGATGAGCTAAACATTGGCATCGGGTGCAACAACTCGGTAATAAAATATTTATGTACATAATTTCTAACTTTATAATGCAACTTTGAATTATAACATTTATGTTTAATATAATAATGGTTGGGTTAATAGAGATATGACATCATCATTTGTTAACTTTTCTTATAGGTGCATTCGTTCCCATCTATGTGGGATTATGGACATCATTTTTGCACCAAGGATGTCGATAATGGGCGTGTTACACAAGACTGTGGAGTGGAAGTTGAGTTCGACCAATCTAGTCGTGCTAGCCATCGAGATTGAAACTTGGTAGGAGGGATGTTAGGTTATGTCGGAAAGATACAAGAGATCATTCAAGTGGAATTCTCATCTTTCCAATGTGTTATATTTAGGTGTAGGTGGTGGGACACATTCGATAGGAATAATGTAAAGGAAGATCGTGATAGTGGGTTGATATGTATCAACTCTATAAATATGTGGGATGAAAATAAGGAGCCTTATGTTTTCCCAAAACACTGCAACCAAGTGTTGTTTCACTCGGATGTGTTGGATAGAGATTGGTGGTTCATATTAAGACACGAACCTAGAACTAAACATGTTTCTAAGAACAACAATGCTATCATGCCAACTGAGGAAGATAATGAGGGTGATGGTGACAGAGAGTGATATACACATGTTTTATTTTTTCATTTATAGATTGAGATATCATTTTGTTACTGTTATCTTTGATTGTCTAATTATATTGTTAATTTGTCATCTTATGATGATGGAAATTATGTCTTGTCAATAACGAGCAAATGCCTATTATGGAAAATAACCCGTCATTCGTTGTGTCAATTTTCTCTATACCCCGCTATAAATAGTACATCGTCTATAAGGAAAAGTGCATTTCTCCGAGACTCGAATGAGGGGTGAGGAACGAAGGAACGAACCTCCCCCAATTGAACGATCGAAGCGCGAAGACTGCATCTACTAATAACAGATATGTGTCTTTCTCCTTCCCTTCACAAGTTCAGGAAAGTGCTTCAAAAACGTGAGAGAAATAATAAACCAGACGATCACATCTTGCTGCTTTTCCCCAAATATCCCTCTGGTTGAGTGTGATATACATATAAATATACCATGAAAACAACTTACATGATTCAATTTTATTTTTGTGAAAGTAAAGGCTAACATATTTTTTCAAACTTGAAGGTGTCCTCTAATTTTATATTAATATTGCAATAATGATTGTATTTTATGATATTTTTGTTATAAATAATGATAAGAATTATAATTGCATTAATTTATGACATTTCTGGCATATTAATGTAATGTTTTTTTATTATATGATTCGATTAAGTTCAATTAATTTATGGCCTTGATAACAATGACTAAATTAATGGCCTTGATAATAATGTAATTTACAAAAAAAGTTAAGGTGCTCTACAATGACTTTAATTAATATTTATGGGCTTGATAACAATGAAATTTACAGGAAATTTTAAGGTGGTGTCTAATTTCTCCATGATCAACATTTGAATGTTTGTATTTCTTGATGTTTTTGTTATAAATTGTAATGCTAAGAATTATAATTGCATTAATTAAGTTGGATTTAGAGAAAATGTTGTTCTTTTAATTAAGTATTTGTCTTTCTTCTCAATAGAGCTTTGATATAATTTATCATTGTAAAGTGAGTTATTGCCAAAAAAAATTAAAATGTTGAATGATACATCATTGATAGGTCATATTGATCATGTTCATATTTACATTTTTTATTATGTGATGTTCATATTCATATATTATAATAATATTACAATATGGTAATACTACTTGACTTTTTATACCTGCCAAAAGGCAAGTAATATTGTAATCGACAAGATGTCGAAAGTTTTTGACTTTCAATTAATCAACTCAATTAAACAACTTATTCTAAAGTTTAACTTTGTAACTTAATTTTTTTATTTTTTAATAATCTATTTATCTAAATTACTTCATTGGCTGTATGTGTGTCATGATATTGATATGACTTAGATCTTATTCCTATCAGAATATGAAGTTTTTTTTTTTTTTTTTTTTTTTTACTATTGGCCGTTTTAAGCTGACACTTGACAAAGTCTAAAAGAGGGGGCAGTCTTAAATTAATGACATCAATCATGTTTTGCAAGATGACATCCATACACCCCTCTTGTGTGAATGAATAACAATTATTACACTTTGTAACTCCACCAAATTGAAGGGAAAAAAACTAATTCCACATATTGTCTGTCTCTCTCAAATTGCCTTTATATTAGCCCCCCTAGATTATTTATTTTTAATTAACGTAGGTCACCAGTTTGTCCAGTTAAGATATGGAACATCAACCTTATAACTACAATAGTATCCTTTAACATATTATATGCCTGCAAAATAATATAACCAATCTACTTTGAATGAACAAAAAAATAGTAAAAAAAACACAAAATACGTGCACTTGGATATTTATTTTGCCACTTTTGTAGAGATTAAAATATAATTTCTTTGGCTGGGATATTTTGGAATCATACTAACAACATAGTTATTTAGTTACTATATAGCTTTATTTCTCATTTTATAAAATGTTGGTTAAGTATTAATTTAAAATGGTTTAAAAAATAATTTAATATATATAATTTTAATAGTTTATAAGATTTAGTATTTTTAATATTTTTTAATTTCTCATTACAATTTTATTAAAATTTGTATTAGATAGTTTTTAAATTGTTAAATTATATTTAATAATAAAAGAAACATTGACATGTTTTATTATTTTTAGTTGTTACGAATAGAACTATAAAATCGAGTTATACAATAAAGTTGAAAATTATGTTGAAAAGAGTTGGAATTATTTAAAAAATACTTAACACTTTCTATATAAAAGAAAAAGTGTTGTGGAGTTTGTTAATCCAATTTTAATTATGTCTTTATATGATTTTTTTTTTGCATCAAAACTAGTATTTACATTTATCTTCTATAAAGAGTGACATAGTAATAACTCTTACAATGCAAATAATAAGTTGATGTGTTATAATAGTTTTGAATTCTTGTTTAAATGACATTAGATAGCATTATTGTTCTACTTCACTTGTACTCTAGATTGTTATGGATAGGGCTATTATGGCATTATTAATACTTTATCATTAGTTGGTAACACTTGTACATCTCTCTAACTCTATTTCAACTTTTAAAGGCATGGAGTAAGACATGTCACTTTTTTTTTGCTTTTAAACTATACACAAGTAATACATTGTTAAAATGTTCCATAATTATTTTAACTTAAGTTTTCAATTATGTACAATTATTACATTGAAACATTTCTAAGAGGCAGGTATAAGCAGCTTTGTTGCTAATTTCACTTGTTTGTTTGTTTGTTTTTTTTTTTTTTTTTAATGTTTGGCAATTACACTTATAATTAAACAAGATTCATTTATGTTTATCATTTGAATATATAATTAATTTATACACAACATTATACAATGAAGAGTTAATTTCCTTATTATACAACAATCATGCATAAATCATCGAGTTGTCACAACTTCATCCGTAATTTAAAATGCAAATTGTGATGTTTTTATCGACTAAATTAATATTTAGTGATTTAAAGACCCACATGATTTTCAATAATACAAAGTGTTTTTAGTACGTAAATACACGATCATCATCATTTTCAACACCTAACAAACATAAACATCATGTTCATGCCATTATAAACATAATCATCACCATACTAACATAAACATAACCATAAGTTTTAACAAAAACTTAAATGCATTATCATCATTTTCACGCCATTCCCATAAACATAGCATTATAATCATTGTCAGCATCTAACAAAAATAAAAATAAACAACATCATTAACATAAAGTCGAAAAGAAGCATGCATGAACATACCATCAAAAACATTAATTACGTCACATATTCATGTAACATATACAACTAATAGATTTAAACATCATCTAACACGTCACATAACTAATAATACACGTAAACATAATTAATTAACATTCCATGATCATCATTTTCACCACATAAATAAATAAACATCAACATAAACATCAACATCAACATAAATATGATAAAATGCAAAATATATATAGATATTAACATATATAACATCAAAGTCATGATACAATATGTCAAATATAAAATATCTCTAGTGTAAAAACTGCTATGACATATCTGCTCCACCTCCACCAGTAGAGGCGTCATCAGTATCTCTCCGACCTGAGCTAGATACATCATCACCTCCAACAATAGATCCATAGGCAGTATCAACACCTCTGCCAGTAGAGGCAGAGGCGCCAATACCTATAATACCAGAAGGAAAAAGAGATCTGAGGGCAAGAGGGAGGATGGTATGAAGTAGGGTAGGATCGAAGGGTCGATTGAGCAAGAGTAGAGGATCAGATGATGATGTAGGATCGAGAGGAAGGTCAACTAGGAGTATAGGACTAAATGATGATGGAGGTGGAGGAGGAGGACATGGTGGAGGAGGAGGTGGATGAGACGTCGAAGGTGGAGGAGGAGGAGGTGGATGAGATGTCGACAAAGTTGATGGAGGAGGAGGTGGAGTAGTAGATGTCAAAGCTGATGGAGGAGGGGGTGGAGGTGGAGGAGCTGATGGAGGAGGCTGATGGGAAGCCAAATAAAAGTGTGCACCAACTATATGTTGCATCAAAAACCTCATATGATGAGGAATAATCCTCCATATCTCCAAAATCTCAGGGTCATCACTAATGTTATGCGGCTGCATAGGATGAACACCTACATCTGCTAACAATCTGGCCAACCTGTCAGCCACATCCTGAATATACCTATCATGATGCCTACATGGACAATGACCAGGATGTCTACCGACCAACTATGGGCTGGCCTGATCCTGCTCCTCCATATCTTGATCATCATGAGCGGGAGGAGTCGACCTGACCTCTACATCAAAGCTGCTAATATTTGCAAAATATATATTACAGAATAATAATTAGACAATTTCATTAAAAAATAAACATATTTCATTTGCATTAAGTATAAAGAGAATAAAATGAAACTATAGTAATTTAAGCATAACATTATTATTACCTCTCTCATTAGGTGGCTCATCCGGTGTGAAGAAGATCTTTGGGCACCCTCTCCAGTCCAAGCCTGCATATGGATATGGCACCATGTCAAGTGCATGGTCATTCTCACTGGACAACATATCCAACACATCTGAGGTGATCCTAGATGCGAACTCAGGTTTCCCCCTCTAGGGAATCATCTCCCCCCATATGTGCATATGCACCTCAGTCATTGGCCTAGTAGGTAGGCACCCAAATGATGGCCTGGTGGCCGTAAACCTCTCAAAAAATAAACAAAAAAGATCTGAACTGAAAGGGAAGTTGGACCTCCCATCAATGAATGCACAACATCTATCCAAAGCATAACAAAAATGCCGCAAAAAAAATGGCAGATCACCTAATGCATCTAGATCTCTGCACTAAAGAGTCAACATAATACAATAAGGGGCAACTAATGCGCTTCCCATAAGTAGTGTAGTGTTCTAGCATCGTAATCAAAAGAGAGAGGCATATAACCTCCTCTCGACCAAAAGCAACGATCCAAAGCTATCCACCGCTCACCTGAAAATCATCTGGATGGACGACCACATCACTAATATATGTCACATAGTAAGCTAGCTGACTCTCTACTGCAGCACCAACCAGGACATCAGGGAACTGGGGTAAATCCTCCCCTCTCCTAGATATCCCAGTGATGAAATAAATATCCACCTAAGTGGGTTGAAACCACTGACCGCCACCAACACGAAATGCCTTGCTTTGATGATCCCAACATCGGATGAGCTGACATAACAATGCAGAGTAGCCCTTAAGGGATGTAGCCTCCTAATAGAACTTCAGGAGGACAACAATCCTCAAGAGATCTATAGTCTGAGCAGTAATGGGGCGAGGGTACAAATCCCTCTCCCTCTCCCTAGCCTCCCACTGTTTGACCATGGTATATTCCTCAAGCTGAGCACGCTCCTGTTGAGCAACATGTCGTCGCTCATGTCTCTGTTTCACATATTTCATACAATTAAAATAATATTTACTAACATCAATAATAAAATTTTATGAAAAAAATGAATTGTTCCAATTGGTGTGCCAGAATAATACAAGCGCACCATAAATGGTGCTTTAATGTTACAATTGCACCGGTTACAGTGCACTATAACGATCCTACCGCACCAATTTTTTCATTTAAAATTAATGTAAATGATGAGTAAAAAATATAACGCATCGGTATGACCAAAAAATTTAATTAACAGTGCGCTAAAATCATATTAGCACACCGGTGCATTCAATTTATAGAACACACCGAACACATTTTTTGAAAATGTAATTCCGGTGCATCCATTCCACATAAGAGCACAGTCACCGATGTACTGACGTGGAATGGGTGCACAGGAAATAGAATTTTGTAAAACTTTTATTAATTCGTTTTAGTTGCATTCAGTTCAAGTAAGAGCAACTTAATGGTGCATTTACTTGAACCAACCACACCGTTTATTAATAAACATTATTACAATTTAATTAACGACATGCTAATTGAATGTAAGTGCACCGAGTACATTGCTCTTAAATTCCATAGGTGCACCATATAATTGATGTATTCTTTTATTACACAATGTTTACCGACGTGCCATGGACATGTCAAAGCATCAGTAATGGAGTGGTGACATGTTCCTTGACGCACCAAAAAATTTAGTTGTCTTTATTATTTATGTTTCACGGCGTGCCCGATGATTTATAGGGCACTAGAATACCAGTGCTCTAAATCATCGAACACACCGTTAAGAAATTGAATTTTTTTTTATCATATTTTTTGGGAACCGGTGCGTTCCATCCATTTGGCTCGCACTGGTATGGTGCGACCTATAATAATTTACAAGGTGCACCATGATCCGGTGTGAGCCGAACGGATCGAACGCACTGCGCAAAAGTTTTCATTTTTTTTTTAAATACACAAAATTAAAGCTTAATTTCAAAAATTAATTCGTTAAAAAATTAAATTATGAGGTGACAAAGAACTTACTTGTTGAATGAACCTTCAGGGAGGCATCCTGGCAATGTATGGAAATTTTGAAATTTTGACCACCATTTGTCAAAATTCAAATTAGCAGCAGCATCCAACAGGGATGAAGAATGTGTCCATGTGGACCACGAATGTCGGGGTGTCCAAGTGGGTGAGGTTTCACACTGATGCAATTGGGCAAAAATGCACTGTGAGGTGGTAAAAATGAATTTTGCCTTGCGTTTTTTTTTTTATTAAACCCTGTTCCGGTGCGGGAGGTCAAGTTAACACACCGAAAAATAGTTTTTGTTTTGTTTTAAATAACAGATTTTCATTTATTATTTTGTAACGATGGAAACCCATGCATTTGAAAAACACCAACGCAATGGTGAATATATTACAGAGACACATAGTTAGTTTAGGTTTTATTCATTAGATGAGCATCGGTGCTGTGCATTGCATTTATTCATAAGACGAGCACCGTTGCGATGCATTTATTCATTAGACAAGCATTAGTGCATTTCAGTTTTATGTGCGCACCGGTATAAGATTGACTAGTAAAAATATAAATTGAAAAACGATGCATTTGGATGTATGCAATGCACCGGGACGTTTATAGTATCACGTCGCGGTGCGAGTGTTCTATATAAACACACTGATTAACTTTGATTAAAATAATATGATTATTTAAATTAAATTTTTCTTGACTTATATTTTTCTCTGTTCCAGTGTAGGATGCTATGTACCCGCACTGGTGCATATATTACAGGGATGCACTGTCAAGCATGGTTTGTAAATGCAATTTAAACGAATTTTGGAAAAAAGTTCTTTGTAGTAGAATTCGATGTGTTTTCTCATTACAAGCGCACCAGTGCGTTTAAGGTTAAGGTGCGCAACGCATTAGATTTATTATTAAAAATATAAATTGAAAAAATGGGCCATTTATATGTATTAAGCGCACCGGGACGTTAATAGTATCACGTCCTGGTGCGAGTGTTCTATATAAACACACCGATTAACGGTGATTAAAATAATATGGTTTTTTAAATTAAATTTTCTTTGACTTATATTTTTCTCTATTGCGGTGCGGTATAATATGTTCCTGCATCGGTGCGATTTATTATCAAACGCACCAGTGCGCTTTTGATGGAAACACACTAATTAAAAAATATCCGCTAAAACCTCCGACCGCTTGCCTTCGCTAGAAACCTCCGCTATAAACGGATTTCCGGCTTCTTTTTCAATGGGCTTCCACTACAACCTCCACCACAGGGCCTTTTCCTTGTAGTGAATATATTAAATCATTCTTAGTCCCTTCTTTCTTCATGAGTGTTTATAAGATACAATCTGCAAGAGTGTAATCTTATTCATTTAGCATGTTTGTCCACCTGTTACAGTAATTATTATAATATTCTCAATTGAGTATCCCTTCTCATTAATAATACTTCCATTTTACCAAGCATCCAACCATACTTGGTAAAATTATTCACATTATTAAGCAATATGTACCTTATTATTGCTTAGGTGAACGTGCCTCTACACCACTATGAGAGCACCATTACCATGATATCAATATGATCATATTTACTTAATTCGATTTAATATCACCTCTGGTACACTCCTGTACCATCATACAAAACTTTTCCAAAATTTTGGTCCCTTTGGAGGTCACCCACATTGAAAATTTATTGCCCAATCAAGCCCAAAGGTTATGTTCTACCTGCTATTTGAAACAACTAGTAACCTGTTTAAAAAATAAGAACCTTTTGTTTGATTCTCTTATATTTTAGTTTTCCAATGAATATAACCATGCTCATTTTTATCTCATAGCTAAAATTGTCAAATTTTCCCAATTCTGCACTTTTCTTGTAGGTGCATTTAGCTTTGGAGACCAACTTCAGACACTTGTAGAAGAAAATTTAGGGAGAACCAATTTTTTTTCTATCGAGCACTGATAATGATCATGAAAAGGATTACTCAGCAAATTCCAAATCTATGGTCTGATGTTCCATTCAATCCCTATAATTTTATGGAATTGACTACTTTTAACTTTTGCATATTTTAAAAACTTTTCCAGTTTATTTTCCAAACACCGCTATCTCCCAAAATGAGCATTTATGGAAAAACTTCATCTAAGCAAAGCTGTTCATTTTGATGAGTAGGTAAAATGTCGAGTTTATAAGTTTTTTTGGTCCCGACATCTATGGTCACTTTTGTCCCCTCCAAGTTTTCCAAAATCCCCCAAAAGCACCCTGGAATAGTGGATGTTGGCCTTCTTTTGCACCTCGACTTCACACCTTTTGGAATTTGGACACAAGCCACCAAAGTTATCTATGCGCCTAGAACATGACTACACCATAACAATTTCAGCCTTGAAGGGACCCTCGTCAGATTAGTAGGTATTAATATTTGAAAACCATTATTCTACAATTTCCTTAAAAGTAGAGCAGAATGGGTCCATGCCTCTCACTACCAATTTTGTAATATTCCTTAATGGCATCAAATTTCCATAAGTTTCATTGAATTCCAATCTAAACTACTCTTGTTATGTCCAAAACAATTTCATCCTCGATGTTTTTTTTAATACTTTTCTAATTGTTCTGTTGATGTGGCATGGCATGTCACTTCCCATGTGTCATCGGGTCCCAAGTGTCATCATTAGGTGTTTCCATGTCATCCTCAGCCATTTCCATGTCATTATGACCTATTTAAACATTGTGATCAATCTCCACCGTTGATCTTGTTTTTCGACCAAATCTTGGCCATTCATACAAGTACCCCTCAGGATAAAGTACAATCTTGTTTTTATGCATGAACGGCCATGATTGCACAATGGAACATGCACAATCAAATCTCATCCATTTGTGTGCATGTACCTCTGGTTAAGGTACGCGCATCTTCTCATGCTCGAATGATCACAATCACACTATCCACACATGCTTGATGAATTTGAGCCATCCACGTGCATGTACCTCCAGTTAAGGTACATTTACTTCTTGTTGCGCAAATTGTGTAGATCTAACAATCAAACGTGCATGATTGAATCATATTCATTCATGAAAGACTACCTCGAGATAAGGTATGAGCACCTTCCTATGCGAGAATGGATTAGATCTAGGGATTTTACTTTCCTGACTTAACCTAGGCCATATGTATCATAAATTGGATTTCACCTTTGCTTACATGGACTCCATTTGTGCAATTGACCCTAGTCTGGCATTGCCACCTGTGCATGAATTCCACATGGCTGGTCAACATCATAACTCAGCCCATATGGTTACCCCACATATTTTCTGTTCCACGTGGAATTAGTGGGGATTGCCTCAAATCCCCCCCCCAAAAAATAAATTTCCATAATCATATGGAATTTTAATTCTTCCATAGGTTCCAAATACGAAATTACATAAGGACTTTTCCTTCATTATGGAAAATTCTCTATTACATAACATAGCTGAAATTTTTTCATTCGTATCAGTTTTGAAAAAATTTCCCAAATTTTCTCAGGCCAATCTACCCTACTTGCAGGTCACCGTTAGATCAAAATCATGGCTTTGTTAGAACACCATTTGATAACTAAATCCACAGATTTCTTGGAGGTATTTTGTCAAATAGTTAGTATGCAAACTGTGACTTTTCACCCAGATTATTCAGAAAACCAATTGAAACTCAAAAATTCCACTGTAGCTACTCTCCACATCTAGCCCAATCAACCAATCAATCATTGATACTCTGCAATAGAGACTTGAATTTAAATAATGGAAGGATTTAAAACTATTTCCCAATTTTTTCTCATGCAGATTTTGTCAAACAATTCCTGTGCAACCTGGAATTCTCCCTGTATAATAAAAATTTGGCCCATGTAGTCCTAGTACTACAACCTTGAGCTTTGATACCACTATGTCACATCCTTGTCCATCAATCCGGACAAGATACCACTCTTTCACATCCCTATCCATCAATCCGACCAACAAAGGGGGATATTTATGAATTTCAAGCTTATAAATTTCACCCCATGGCCATGAATATGAATTTATAAAAAAAAATGTATGTGCAATTTCAAAATGCAAAACATAGCGGAATTAAAACTCAATCTACACATACATCATTCATAAGTAGGCATATTCATTACAGGAAGAAGATCAAATCATTCCACATTCAAATACAAATAATGCTTATCTTTTAAATGAAGAGATCCAAGCAACTAGTTATCTATGCACCATTTTCCACCAACCATAGGCATCAACTGTTGATACCACCCCTAAGTTGGGTTATGAATCCACCAGGTCGAAGAAAACAACCACAAGTTGCACTCTCTCCTTAGCCCAACCCATTTTCTATCATGCTTAGGAAATCTACTCATCCTAAAGCACTAAAGGAATCTCACTCAGCCATGGAACTCTCTTCCATTGCCCCACACAACACAAGGAAGGCATTTCCCTTCACTACTCTATAGTTCCCTCAAGAAATCTAACCCTTATAGTTCTTCTAGTGTGTGCAGCAAGAGTACAAGCTATTGTATTCCTTAGAGAAATCCATCTAGAATCAAAACCATATGTTCTCAAGCATCTTGTGAGCAGGAAATAAGAGTAAGTAGGATGGTTCGTATCCTTCCTAGCCTCTAGGTTCAATTACAACCATGCTCTTCACTCTAACACCTGCAAATTCCTTTTTGCGGTGCTTATTTCTAGATATTTTTCCCAATCTGGTAATTGGCAATGGCTTCCAAAACATGAAGCTACGTAGAGTTTCCCATATGCCTTCCCCATGCCTAACTCTCTCTTAGAAAATCAAGGATAAAATCCAATGAGGATGAGAGAATTGATGACAAGACAACTTACATAGTTTTTGACCATAGGATGAAGTAATCTTACACTTTGTCATAAAAGTTTATTCACTCACATGCTTCCATAATTAAATGAGAAGACTTTCCTCATCAACCTCACACAACATTCAATACTTGGATTTTAATAAGTCAAAATAGGTAAACGACTCATTTAAGGTGCATGGCAGTAATTGGGTGAGTTCTAAGACTAACACTTGGAAACATATGATTACTCTCTCATAGTCTCCTTTTCCTCTTCCCCTCTTGTGCAATTATGGCCCCTCTTTAGCGCTCCTTACACAACCAACTTGGAAATTTTTTATCATTTTCTAACATAATATTTAGCTAGATTTTATGTCATCATGACAAGCCAGACACATGGTCCAATACATGGACACTTGCAGAATACATGCTTAGCCATTCACTAGTCGGGCCTAGGCCTTGAGCTACGCACTAGGATTCCATACTAGCACATTTACATCATTTTACATAATCCATTTCAATACATTACAAGGGTTAAGCTAGGGGTATTACAGATATTTAATCCCGTAAGAGGAGGGTCGATGACTCATTAAGGTGTGTCTCGTCCTCACACATGCTCCAGTCCATTCACTCTCCAAGTTATCAAAGTAAGGGTTCCCTTTCTGTCAATGCATATGGGATTTCAGTTTGGATTCATCTCCAACTCTGTCATTGAAAGGTTATGGTTAGTCCCATTTGGGCTCTTTGGAAAATAACAAATGTTATGTGCATTGAGACTATTGAAATGGGCTTCAAGCTTGTTGTTACTTGGCTCCTAATAGATTGACAACAAGGCTCCAGTCTTTGGTTTCTTGGGTCACTAGTGTTTGATAATCAACTCAATTTCATGGGCTCTACATTTTCCTTGTGGTGGCTAACATTTCCCTATGCAGTACCTACTTACCATCTCTTCTCAGAAATAAGAAGAACATGGAATCTAAAGTTATTCGCCTCACTCTCAACTCTATTTAAAATATTTGGATATTTAAATTATCTCTAAGAATTAGGAATAGAATTGGGTTTCAAGCCTCTGGAAATTCAGTGTCTGGTTGCTCTTCATCAAGGTCTCGATTTCTGGTATGTTGTATTGCGAGTACTTGTGTTTTGAATTGAGGTCAAGATTCCTAAAAATCCTTTGAAGAATAAGCATTTGTCCAGTCCAACCCTCCTAGGTGTCGAGAAAAATAGGGAAATTTGGGTCACTCACCACCCTCCCAATCTTATTTGGGAATTTTGGGAAGCATCCAAATAATTGGGACCTTCAAGCTTTATGTGGTTTGGTATACCATCTACTCATCTAGGTTGCAAGCGAATTGTCAACGAGCTATGTGCCATGGATAACTATTAACCCCCTGCCTATTAGATGGACATTTGGTAAATTCGACGGCTCGTGAGGCAATAGGAAGATCTCATCAAAGACAAATTTTAGTGATAAAAAGAAAAATATGTTAAAAATATGTTTTAATGAATTGATCTAATTCCTTTCTTAATATTAATCATTTACCATAAATAAATAAACTTGAATTTATTATTCTTATTATATTTTTCTACTATTATATTTTGGAGTAGTCAATCTATTCTACATTTTGGACTTTACAGTGGGTTTTGGTCGGAATCCGGTAAAAATATTTTTGGTAAAATCCAAATCTAGAAGTGTTTAAGTTGTGTTTTTAAATCTATAAATAGATTTAGCACCATTGAATACCCCCATGGCACCCAAATTATGCAATTTCCATAGCTAATATATGTGATTCTAAGATTTTTTAAAGATTTCCAACTGGACTTTGAACAAAATATGCCCGGAAAAGGTTGAAAATGTAGAATATTTAGACTACATCTTATATTTCTCTATTATTTCTTTTTTGGTAAATCTTTACCCTTACACTATATCAAATTTTAATATTTTCATTTCATTTTTTTAAAATTTAATTACTCTAATTCTAATTCTTAGATTTACCAAACCCCCTCCCCCTTTTTAGGTCACTCCCCCTTTACAAACCCCCTCCCCCTTTTTAGGTCACTCCCCTGCCCACTTTTTTTAATTTTTAATTATATAACAACTAATTTGCTACCTAACTCATAAAAATGAATACTTTATTATTATTTTTTCAACTTTTCAAATCTTTTTAAATTATGTTGCAACTAAATTTCTACCTAATTCATAAAATCAATAATTCTTTATTTCTCTTAACCCTACAAATGGGATTTCCAATTTAAATGTTTAAATTTTATAATATTTTTTTAAAAAAATTAACCCTTTATTCTCTATCAAATATTTTAATCACTTTTTACCAAATGCTTCTAAAGAGCTATTTCTCCCTTCAACTCTATTTATTCCACCATTCTTACCCTTTACTCACAATAGCTTCAACCAGATCGTGAAGATGGGTGGAGTGTCCACTCGAAACGCATCGTTCATGTTTAAACTCTGACACAGTGCGAAATCTAGAAGATTAAACCTAATTTTACAATTGTTATAAGGCTTATAATCTTAGGATGATATGGGTTGCATTGTTTTCAAGTTATTGGGATCATGGGTTATCATTTTTAAGGGTTATAGAGGTCAAATGGATTACAATTTATAATTGTTAGGGTTTATAATGGTTTAATAGTTATCATATTAGGGGTTAGTAGTCATAGTGTTTAGGGGTTAGAGAGTGTAGATATTATGTATTTAGGGTTATAGGGGTCAATGTTTAAGTTAATAGAAGTTATAGAGATTGTGGATATATGGGATTATGGTTTGACATGTAGAGGTTGGGAATAAGGTCGATAAGAGTTATTTGCATTCAGGATTATTAATGTTTTATGGGATAGGGGTTATGGGTAATAGGGATAAGATATTATAATGGTTATGGATATAAGAGTAAATGGTTATAGAATTGCATCATATTGAATCAAAGAAACATAATATTTACAACCTTGCCTTGAAGATGCCATACTTCTCCCTTGCTTTGATCCTCTCCTCTTCCATCCATTCCTTTGATGCCCAAATGCCTTTGAAGTAGGAGATTTCTTGCCTTCGATCCTTCATTATAACTTTGCTCTAACTTTTTCTGTATTTTACATTGCCCCAAATGCCTTTCTTTTATAACATTGTGATTTGTGCACTCAATTCCCAAACATGAATGTGGGACTAAATTTTTTCATGGATTTTGATTATTTTCATACAAAAACCCACTTTACATAGTTTCTAGGTGGTTGAATTGATTTTTTAGGATTTTAGGACAATTAATACACATGACATATATTCTTTCCACTCTAAGAGTTGTGGAAACTAGGTTTTGGCCCTTAAGTGGTCTTGGACTTGGTCTCTTTAGAGCAACCTTTGTCTTCACATCTTCCTTTGCAGAAGTGGTGGTCAGATGAGAGATTAAAGCTCTCATTTGTTCCAGATTCTTGGTCTTCATGTTGTGGGCGAATGGTAAAATGTGCTTTCGACCTTCACTTGTTAAGGGTGTTAATTTGATTGTTAACAGATGCCCCCAAATGTGTGAGGTCTGAATCATTGCTGAGGGTTGAAATACATTATCTCTTTACTTCTTATACTCTTTAGTGATCTAGGTAGGATGAAAAAGGAGTAGGATCATGGGCATGGGAGTTGGAAAAGCACCTACATGTTAAACAAAGCAATTTCTGAAATATACAATATCTTCCCAAGGCGAGTATACCCATGCTTAGTAGTAAAAAAACATGGTCACAAACAATACATAGTGGATCCATGTCAAAAGTAAAATTTTAGAAATACAAATGTGCACTTTGATGAGTGTGATATCTTCATGGTACTTTGACATGGCCGTTTTAATCTTGCGCAACTCGGGCAGTGCATCAATGAGTGATACAACTGTTTTTCCTAATGTCTTCAATACAAACTGACGATAGGACAAGCTTATATCATGCGAATATATGAGCTGATGTTTAGCACAATAAAACACCATCTGATTACCGATCATTGATGTATACTGTTGACAGATGCGAGAATACCCACAGTTAATGATGATGGACTCCAAGGTATTGAGTACAAACTAGTAAGTGCAAAATAGATGTTCTGAAGTTGAACACTTGTAGAATCAAATAATTAGGGGTCATTGTTGTATACCCAATGTCATTTGCAAGGAAACTTGCCACTAATGAATGCAAGGTCCAAGTACTCCGGGGTTCCTAGATCCATTTCCTAGATGATGATTGGTGTCGATAGGAATAGATCCATAGGAAGGAGGGCATTAATTCATCCCACATCAATCGATATGAAATAGATATCAATAGTTTGATATGATTTGGTAGATCTGCGATATCCAACACTATATACTGACACAAGGAAGGCCGACACGATTGGTCAAGAATATTCGAGGAATGGCCAACACTGTTTTAACATCCCTTGAACACATAACATGACACATAATGGACACTTGGAAACATAAGACTCGAGTAACTAACCATTATGAAATTTGTCAATGCCATATGCATTAGCGAAAGCTCCGTATATGACAGGAAGGATAACTCATTGGTGGAGATCTGTTCAAATTACTGGTACAGTTTCCTAAGGGTGACAGGGACTATCTGTTGCTGTTTTTTCAAGGATACAATATGATATGATTCAAGTCTCCCCCTTTTTTGGATTTTTTTGTTTTCCATTTTTTAATACCTTTTTCAATTATTAGCTTGAAAAAAGAATAAAGCACGCTATGGTACATTAGAGGAAATGAGTGTCTCAAGGGCATGCACCTATATTTCAAGGGCATGGGTCAGGCCAAGGCAAAGATACATATTGCAAACAAGAGATGAGCTAGTTATGTACACTCATATGGGTGTTTCCTCTATCGGTATGGATCAGTTACACATAAGCAATGGTTTATAGGAATCATGTAACGAAAAGTGATTATGAAGGAAAATACACAAAATATGCAATAATCAACGAAGCAGTAGGCACATATGTTCAAGTGGATATTTTAACACATGCTTATGTAAAATGACACAAAATTGGGAAACCCATCAGGATATGGTCAGAAATGTATGAAAGAGAAATATACAGTCTCAAACTCCAAGTCACGATGGCACTAATAGGAATCCTAGGCCTATGAGAATACTCAACATGGGAACCAAAATGGTGGTGGGTTGCTGACTAGAGTGTCCCATGTTCGATAGGCTCTTCTGTCGAAATGGTGGAAAATACAAATATGATGGGATAACTCACCAATTTTCGACAGGTTTGACCCTAGGGCAAGTTTAGGTTGCAAAAGGTTCAAATGCATCTTCACAAAGGGATAACTTAAACTTGTATGCAAGCTTCCAAATATACTTGATCAGATCGAGGAACATGCAAAGCATGCTCCTATACTTGGACAAATTTAAACCATGTATGCTCCTAGTGGCTCCACAAAATATGTCCTTAGGTGGGGGCAACCAAATGTTCATAACTTCAAGGTTAGCTTCATATGATGATAAAATATTGTCCAAGAAGTCATGTGAGCTAGGAGAGCTCATAGTCCCAATGGGCCAAGTAACCAGATCATATTCTTCCATTAAGGGAAGATTTTGATCCGAATCTACCGAAGCCATTTGAATAGCTTGGTATGAAAATTCTATGGCAGATAGGGGTGTACTACTCTCAGTTTCATCAAGTTCCATGGACTTGGGTAACTTTCCATCACTATTTTGGACTAAGGTGTCCTCCTTCGAGGCTCCCTTTGATGAAGTGAAACATTTCGCTGTGGTTGACTTAGAGAAAAATTTCAATGGAAACTAAACCTACGATGTTATAGTGAGAACTGTTGTATTTTTTGGGGTAGATATTGGTAGAAGGATCATAAAATTTCTCATGAAGGAAGCATCTTTGCGCAATCCTACCCCAACATATTGAGCCTCCTTTGGTTCATCCATAATTAAAGGAACATTTGATTGGACAGCAATTTCAGGCATGCAACAATCTAATTGGCCAATCTTGATGATATTCCCCCTATGAGGGAATCGAATCACTCGAGACATTGTAGAAACTAGAGATGTCATTACATGTATCCAACTATGTCCTAATAGAAAATTGTAATCTATAGGTGCATCTACTACCTCAACATCCACTGTGACTATTTTTCCACCCCATTTAATAGGGGAAGCTACAATGAGTCCGTGAGGAGGGAACGAATGTCCATCAAATTCCTTTAGCATGGTATGGATAGAAGTAAGGTGGGTGATCCTAATGCTTGCCAACATTTAAATGACATTACAGAAGCTGAGGCCCCTTCATTAATTATGGTTTGAAAAATATTCTTTCCATCAGTCGTTACTTTAATATGAAAAGCAACTTTAGAAGGGATCCTACATATTGAATTATCTATGTCTAATGTGATTGAAGTTGCATAAGATGGATCAAGAGTGCCAATTGTAGACAATAGTTCCTTTCTTTGTGCAGGACAACATTGCAATACTTCCAAGGCCAACATGGCACATGGTGCTTGAGCTAGATCCTCAACAACATTATAGTTATGAGAAACTCACACATTAGGATTATGCATTGTTCTATGTAGAACACCTTTGGGAGGGTGTGGCACTAACAATGGTGAGAGAACCACTTGGTTGTGATTCCGATTGATTCGATGTACTAGGAGGGACATCATAAGAATCAAGTATTGTTCGAATATTTACCTCATGATCACCCATGAAGACATTGGCATTGGGATGATTGCCCCCTTGGGGTGGGGTTGGTTGGTTTCCCCCTAGTGGGGGTACCGGTGTTGTAGAAACCATTTGCTGATCTTGCTATGCAAAAGGTTGCGTAAAAAATAGCGGGTTGTTGTTTCCCACCGCATTGAGCCATGTTTGGTGCATCTCCTTTCCCAGAGTTAGCATTTCGCTTACTTCTTTTTTCCTCTAAGGTCTGTGGATTGGACTGTAAGGATTTAAGAAGTCTGGGAAGGACTAGCACTTTGATTACCCTTATATTTATTCTTCTTTCCTCTAAGGTCTATGGATTGGACCATGAGGATGTCAGAAGTATTGGAAGGATTAACAGGTTTCTGCATTTCCTGTCCAGTTGTAGGTTGCGAAGTCTGAACAAAAATTTGTCACATTTGATGGTAATATGATCAAGTTGGTTGATGGAACCCATCACATCATTGGCATGAGGTCCATGTGGTGGCCTAGCTAGATCTGACATAGGTTTTGTATGATGGATCCAAAAATATTGGTTACTTCCTGGAACCTGAACACTCCATTGCGGAATGGGGTTAATGGTTGGATTACCCCCTTGTGGGGTTAGGCCCCAAAAATGTTGGTTACTTTTTGGAAATTGACCACTACATTGATGTGGTTCTTATGTGTGAGAAGCATTCCAAGGGGGGTTTCCCCCTTGCGGAGACTGCCCCCAAGAAGATTGGGTAATTCTTGGAACATGACCAATGGGTGGAATTCCTCCTTACGGAGTTGGGCCCCAAGAAGATTTGTTACTTCTTGGATCCTGACCACACCATGGCGGTTGTCCTTGGGATTGAAAAGCATTCCAAGCTGGGTTTCCCCCCTTGTAGAGACTGCCCCCAATAATATTGGGTACTTCTTGGAACATGACCAATGGGTGGATTGCCTCCTTACGGAGTTGGGCCCCAAGAATATTGGTTACTTCTTGGATCTTGACAACACCATGGAGGTTGTCCTTTGGCATGTAAAGAATTCCAAGGTGGATTTCCTCCTTGTGGAGGTTGTATCCAGAAATATTGGTTACTTCCTAAAACTTTTCCATTCCATTACAGAACAAGATGAATGGATGGATTGCCCCCTTGTGGAGGTACGCCCCAATAAGAATGGTTACTTGTCAGAACCTGACGATTCCATTGATTGTTTCCTTGGTTTTGATTAGCATTCCAAGGTTGATTTCCCCCTTACCGAGGTGGTCCCCAAGAAGATTGGTTATTTATTGGAACTTTCCCACTCCATTGCAGAATGGGGTTGATGGGTGGATTTCCCCTTAGCATGCTACCTATTGGGGCTATGGGATTTCCCCCAGGAATTGTACTAGGAAAATTTGGAGGATAAATCTCCAAGCCATTTCCACTCATCGGTGGAGGATAATCCCAATTGGAATTAATGGTCCATGGCACATTGCTTCCACTAGGAATATTACCATTCCATGGTGAAGGGTTTCCCCCATAAGTAAAACCTGGAAAAGTATTTGGTATACCACAAGGATTTTGGCTTACTCCTTGTGTGTTTTGACCTTGATTAGCCAAACCATATGGGAAACTCATGTTTGGTAAGGCACACCCACTAGTAGGGATGCCTGAAGATGAAGTGGATGTACTTTCAAGATTGGAACCCGAAACTGTACCAACTTCCACTAAAGTACTAGTTGAACTTGTGCTGGTTACATGTATGTTAACTATTGGGATTGGTTTTGAGGTCAAAGTGGAAGCATTACTGCCTCCTGCAGCCATTTTGAGGTTGCATTGGCGTGTTCCCTTGAACTTCTGATGAAGCCAAAGGGTTAAGTGTTTTATTGCTATTCAAAATTTCGAGAAGAGGGTTAATATTACCCAGTGAATCATGGACAGTAAGTATAACTGGTTCTAAAAGACTCATTAAAGGTGGATTTACGTGAGCATTTGTGTGATTTTATAATGTCTCAATTTCAACTAGAGTAAGATCATCAATTATGTTTCTATTTAGTTCGTGATGTAATGATGAATTCTCATGGTTTGTTTTATGTTGTTTCTCTCTAGTAATATTAATTGGGTTTAAAATCATTTCTATTTCCAAGTCACTAGGATGTGTTTTTTTCATTTGTCTCTACGATTTAGAGGGGCCTTCAAATTCTAGTGACTCACCTTTCTGCCATCGTGACTGGCAGATTAGGAGATTAGCCACTTCAAATTTTTTGATATAAGGATTTGTTTATAGCGGTATACTTAATAAAAAATATAATCAAGAAATCCTAAAGGCAATCTAGACTTAGAAAAAAGCAAAGTCTCCACACAGTAAAAATTTCCTATGAATCCAATCAAGCAATTTACTTTCCGAAAGAACCGAATCTCAGTGAAAAGCTAGATTAGAGGGCCTTTTGAAACTATTATCTCCTAAGGGATATCAAGCCTCAAACAATTACTAATAGTGAAGTTATGAGAAATAGTTACAATAAATTTTAATCACCAAAGGTGCAAGTATTGGTTCTTAACCAATAACCCTCCCTAGGAGTAAAAGCTTCAAAGTCTATATCGGGTACCATAAGTGTCCCCAACTCGCAATATCCCATGAGATATACCAGGAACAACTACTAAGGTGACCACTTCACAATCGATGGTCGAGCGGAACAGTTGTAAGTCTAGGAAAACTCTCATAACCAAGCACTCCATAAAGTGATGACACCCGAGGACTTGTCACTTACGTGGAATTCTGTGATAAGCTCATGTCCCACTAAACAAGCAAGAGGGGGGGTGCTGCCCTTAATTATCCAGATTGACCTCGTGCTTGATGCATGTTTTAGATGTGCTTTCCCAACAAGCGTTCTTTGTTACTAATGGATTTAATCACTCATTACTGAATGCTGGTTTCAAAAGTCTATGGCCCTAGAGTGTTAACTCTCCAATCCTAATCCAAGGCCTTAGCCTAATCTAGTTAGTGATATGAAAATCAAATCTTGGTTAATTTTATATCAAGTTCCCATTTTAAAGGTAATTTGCTTAGTTTCAGGAATGGCAATGAAACTAGTGGTGTGTAGACTTCCAATATTGAACCAAACAATGCATAGATGCTCACTACTCTATACTTTAATTTGATGAACTCCCTAAGCTACAAAAGATTAATTGGTTCTTTGTAGGTCTTTCAAACATGCAAGTATTGATTTTTTTTGAAAATGGAACCATTCTTTTAAATTGAAAAGATTTTTTTTCACAAAATGACGTTTAAATGTCACAAATTACTACTTTTCTCTTTTCAACAAAGTTTTGAAGCAAAGGTTCAAGAGGTTGATTTCAGTTTTTGAAATTTATCTCAAATTGAATCAAATATACTTAATTGGAAATTAAATCTTGAATGATAAGTGTTTCAATTAATTTTGGTTTCCAACAAGTCTCTTAAACTAGTGTTTCAATCTTGGAATTGTGGTTCTATCTTGGTTTACAAATTGCATAAAGTTCTTTTCAAATCTGAACAAGTCTCCAAATCAAATGAAGTTCTTCAATCTCTTGAAAAGGTGATGCGAAATTTTGGTAGATTGTTGAGGTTATGGAACAATTCTTCTCTGAATTATGGTTAACTATTACTTTCAAGAATCTTTTTAAACCAAACAATTACCTCAAATGAAATGAATCAAACTCTTTACACTGGGGATCTCTGTTTCTTGTTTGTAGGTCCACCCAAAAGTGCAAGCGAAGAGGATATATAGAGCCTTTTGAAATACTATGAATTAAACATTTACACTTGAGATCCACTTTTTCATTTGTAGGGCCACTTGAATACGCAAGCGAAGAGGATACTCGTGGCTTGAAAAATATACCCCAAAATCAAATCTACCCTCTTACACTTGAGATCCATGTTCTCGTTTGCAGGGCCTCCCGAAAGTGTAAGCAAAGAGGATACTAATGGCTTGATATTATGCTCAAAAGATAAAATCTAAACTATTACACTTGAGATCCACTTTCTTGTTCACAGGGCCACCCAAAGACACAAGCGAAGAGGATACTCGTGGCTTGGGCACAATATATTGCAAGAAACTTGAAATTGAAACAAATATCCATAATTGTACTAAAAAACATAAAAAATTCAAATATCCAAACTAAGAAATACATAATTTAGTCATTTTCTCTTGTTTTGTGGGGATTTGTTTTTGAATTTATTTTAAGTGTTATGTTCAATTTTTTTGAATTTTGTGCAGTTTTTTCAAATGAGTAAATCCTAATTTATTCTTGATTATTATTTTATGTTGTGTTTCAGATCTGCAAGTCAAATCAAGTCAAAATTGAAAGGCCCATGGTTCCATGAATTAAAATTTGTTCAATTCTTCAACAATTTTCTTTGCAAACTAGCGAATCAAGTTATGAAACTTATGAAATCAGTTAAAATTTCAACAATTAATGGTAAAATTCAGTGTCTAAATGTCAAATATGTCCTCACACATTTAGATCTAATCCAATTTAAAAGTAAAATTTGAAATAAAAGTCCAAAATATAGTAATTGGAGCAAATTTCTGGGAGTTTCCAAGCATGGAAATATCAAACCAAATGCTCCTAAATTTCTCCAAACTTGATCCTAACATGTCCTAATAGGTCCCTAATGTCATCTACAGGTTTGCAAAATTCATGTTATTCCCTAATTATAAGCCTAAAACAGTGAATTACAATTCCTAGTTTTTTGACAATTTGAGCAAAAGAGAACACAAATATTTAAATATTTAAAGAATACTCAAATAAAATCCAATAGATCTATGGTCTAATATATTTTATATAGAGTTTCTAAGCCAACCATTGCAAAGCGAATCACTCAAAACGGTGAAAAAATGAGAAAGCTAGGCCCAAAAAATCAAGATCCAATGCAATTTACAAGAATGTCGCCCCCTTAGCACCAAGTACAATGCGACAGATAGGGATTTCCCCCCCAAACACTGATCCAGGTGTGACAATTAGAGAATTGTTGCTTTGTAGTTAACTGAGAGTTTGCGACAATCTTGAAATCTTTAGAAACCAAATATTCGAGCCAAATTTTTTCTAAATTTCAAGTGTTTAAGGGTTGATTTAGTTTGGTTTTAGACTAAAAAAGGTTCCTAATCTTGATTAAGAGGTCCTAGGAAAGAATTCAAGCATGAATCAGAAAGATCTAATGAATATAACAATAAAATTGGGAAAACATTTAAACAAATTCAAACCCCAAATCCCCAGTAGAGTCTCCAATTTGTTAGTAGATATTCCTACATGAACTTGTATACATAATTATCTATCCTTACTATAAGGTGGTGAAGCTTATTTGACAGAAATACATGCAATAATCAAAATTTCCTTGATATTTCTAAGCATTTTCCAAGAATAGAGAAGGGATGAAGAGAGTAGAATACCTCTTGAAGCTTGATGTTTGTAGGAGATACCCTTGCTTGATCATCCATGGCATTTAGGAATCCATTAGCAACTTGCTTGCCAGTTCCTTACCTCTAGCTCTACTTCTACTAACTTGAAAAACATTGAAAAACTTGAAATCTATCCACCAAACTTTGAATTCAAGACTAAATTTGGAACACAAATTCAAACTCAAAATTGGGTGGAAACTTTGAATTGCATCATATGGAATCAAAGAAAAAGAATACTTGCAACCTTGCATTGAAGATGCCATCATTCTCCCTTGCTTTGATCCTCTCCTCTTCCATCCATCCCTTTGATGTCCAAATGCCTTTGAAGTAGGAGATTTCTTGCCTTCAATCCTACATTATAACTTTTCTCTAAATTTTTCTGTATTTTACATTGCCTCAAATGCCTTTCTTTTATAGCATTGGGATTTGTGCACTCAATTGCCAAACATGAATGTGAGATTAAAATTTTTCATGAATTTTGATTATTTACATTAAAAAAAACCCACTTTACATTGTTTTCCAAGCATTTGACTTGATTTTTCAGGATTTAGGACAATTAATACACATGACATATATTCTTTCCACTCTAAGAGTTGTGGAAACTAGGTTTTGGCCCTTAATTGGTCATATACTTGGTCTCTTTAGAGAAACCTTTGTCTTCGCATACTTATTCCTTTGTGGGTTAGATGAGAGATTAAATCCCTCAATTGTTCAAGATTCCTGGTCTTCATGTTGCGGGCGAATGGTAAAATGTGCTCCGATCTTCACTTGTAAATGGTGTTAATTTGATTGTTTACAATGGTCAACAAAAGTAGGTCAGGGTTTAAGGGTGAAGGAAAATGAGTTATAGAGATTAGAGTTGGGTGGGAGGGGTTATATACGTTAGACTTAATATGGGTGCTTAAGGTTTAGAAGTTATAATGATTACTGGTTATATGGATTAAATGGGTTATAGAAGCTAAATATTAGTGTCTAGGTATTAATGATCATAAGAGTCAAAGGTTAGTTATTAAGTGTTAGTGTTTAGAATTATTATGGATGATATTGCTGAACTTTGGTTGTCATTGATGGCAAAGTGGACATAGTGTCTATGTGCTAGTTTGAAGAAGTACATAAAACAAAGTGAGCAAGACCTAAATCCCACCTAGTCGTTGTACTCCAAAGCTGGTGTCAAAGAGGACTTAGTGTATCCAAGTCCGAAAGTCCCACCAAGCCAATGAAATAGTGTGCACAGGACCCACAAAGTTGTGATACCTCATTTATGTAGGTTAAGATAAGTGGTAGATGCTTAGTAAGATTGTCCGAAAAGAAAGGAAGAAGGGGTGTTACTATATAGAGAAGCCCCAACTTGTGGATGTATTGTTTGAACAAGTGGAGTATAAATAAGAAATGAAGTTGAGGGGAGAAAAGTAAGCTTGGAAGAATGCATGGAGTAATATTATGAATTGGTAAGCTTTGGTAATATGATGGGAATCAAAAGAAACATGATTTGATGAAGTGCATGAGGCAATAAGAAATGTAGGAACACAAGGAGCAGAAGTGCAGATTTGAGCATTTGTAAAAAGGTACAAGAAGCATGTGGATATATATGTGCATGGAATTTATGTTGTAGAGTGGATCAATGGTGTAATACAATGTAAGAGAAACCACAATTTGAGTTGAACCAGTGGAAGAGTGCACGATCAGTATAGCAGAGTGCAAATCTTTGTGCACGTAGACCTGAAGTCAGAAATCTATACTATCTACTTCTCAGGGCAGTTGGACGGGGCAAGGAAAGGAGATCGGTGTCTCCACTCAAGTTGGTTCTTGAACACTACAAGTTGGTGCTTGCACAGAGGATTGGTGTCCTCACAGGTTAGAGCCTAGTTCAGTAAGTTGGTGCATGCACATAGGATTGGCGTCCTCACAAGTTGAAGCCTGTAGTCTGCAAGTTGGTGCTTTCCAGTGGGATTGGTGTCCCAATTAGTGGAATGTCTGAGTAAGTTGGTGCTCACATCAGTGGATATTGGTGTCTCATGTCTTTCTCTGTAATATCAATTATATATATATAAGTTTCTTCAAATATTTGCGCACATTTTGTTTCTATTGATGTGGTGTTAAATTGATATTGGTGCATGTTTTAAAAGTGAATAATTTGTGAATATGTGGATGATACTGATTCACCCCCCCCTCTCAGTATCATTAATAATTCCAACAATTGGTATCAAAGTAGGTTGCTTCAATAATAGTTTAACAACTGGAAGATAAAGATCACTATGCAGAAATGGATAGGTAGGAGGGGATTTCCACAAATATAGCGCCAAGGTTCGATGGGTCTAACTACACTTTTTGGAGCATAAGAATGGAGGTGTATTTACAATCACTTGGAGATGATGTATGGCAATATGTCTTAAGTGGTTACAAAGTTCCCAATAGTCCTCTAGTGGATGTAGCTGACAAGAGGCAGTATGAATGCAATGCGAGGGCCAGAAATGCAATACTGTGCAGATTAACAGACTCAGAATTCACCAAGTTTATGTAGTGTACATAAAAAAAGGAGGTATATGACAAACTTAAGAACATCTATGAAGGAGATGAGAAAGTTAAGAAAGCAAAACTGCAAACTTTCTTAGGACAGTTTGAAACCCTTGAAATTAAGGAAGAAGAAAACATTGAAGCCTATCTCCTTTGAATGGATGAGATTGTCAATGCAATCATAGGACTTGGGGCACAAATTGACGAAAAGGCAATTGTGAAAAAGGCATTAAGGTATTTTCCAACAAGATTAGATCCTAAGGTATCACTTATGGAGGACATAAGTGATTTGGACAAATTAAAGATGGATGAGTTTCATGGAATTATTAGAGAATATGAGATGAGGAATGAAAAGAAAATCCTACAAGAAAAGAAGAAGCGTTCAAGGCATCCAATAAGACAAGAGAAAGCAGGGAAGAGTCCAACAAAAATATCTTTGATGCATCAGATTATGAGGAAGCCAATTTTGTGAAGAATCTCAAAAGAGGCAAGGTCAAATACAAAGGTAAGTTACCTTTTAAGCGTTTTAAATGCAGTAGAGTAGGTCACATTGCTTCTAAGTGTCCCTACAAGGACTCCAAATATAGTGACAGTGAAGAGGATATTAACCATAGAGAAAGAAGAAAGTCACACCAACAATCCAGAGCTGAACATAAAAAGAAGAAGAGTTTGTATTCAAAGGAGAAGAGAAACTCACCTAATGAAGATGATGGTGATGAAAATTCAAGAGAGGTACTCTATATGGAAATGGTAGAAGATCTTGAATATAAAGGCCCAGAAGAAAAGGATAATAGCTTCTCTTCTATAAAAAATAAGTCATATGGTAAGGAGGTAATCTTAAATATGTCTTATGAAAAACAATTAGATCCTATTACAGATACTCTCAGCAAATATGTCTACAATCTCATTTTCTTTTCATCCTCATAGTACTGCACAGAATCTTACATTTTCTTGACATGAGTAACTGCTAGATAGAGTATGAGAGAAAAGAATAAATCCTTGATTCTGAGAATGAAGAAAATGTAGAAGTTGACTGGGAGGGTGAACTGATAAGTGCTTTGGATGAACTAAGAAAAGTAAGAAAGGAAAATCAATCTTTGAAGACTATCTTGTAGAAATATCAAGAATGCTTGGATATACAGAAGGATCGGTTGCTCAATGCTTAGAAAATAATCAAGTCCAAAAGAACCGAATAAGCGCTTATGAACAAAGTCCTTGAAGACACAGAAAATGAAAATAGAGAACTTAAGAGACAACTAGCCTGCACACATAATACAATTGATAAGATTGAAGAAAATAAGTTCTTATTGGAAGCATCACTGGAAGAAATAAAACAGGGAAATAAGTTGTTGACAATACAACTAGCTCAAGTAAGAAAATAAGAACATCATTTGAAGAGTTCAAGGACGTGTACTTTCAAAATAAATGGGTTTACGAACAAAACTCATGATTGCACAGATCCACATCATGACAAAAATCCTTTTGAAATGAAACTGGATGATAAATTTAAAAACAACTCATTAATTTTGGATGAGATAGTGAATAGCCAAAGGTCACCAAAAGACAAGTCTGGGATTGGCTACAATAAGACATAAAATGTCTGCGATAGTAAACATATTCCAGTTGCGAGTTAGGAAGTTGGGTCATCTAAGCAAAATCAACTCAGGTATGATCATGATTACAATGTTCCCTTTTATAAAAAAATGGTTAATTCACAAAGATGCTTAAGATGCAATTATTATGGTCATACTACGAAGTATTGTTATACGATAAGGTGCTATGCTTGTGACGGGGTTTGGGCACAAAGCTCAAAATTTCCAAAGATTAGTAGAACAGTTAGACAGGAACAATGCATAAATTGCAAGAAGTAAGAATAGTTTTGTAAGGCATCAACAAACACCCGTGTGCACACAAAAAAAGGTAAAGGAATGTTAGCAGGTCTGTACAATTGATAATACTAATGAAAACACTCTTATGGAGGTAGAGAATTGTTACTTATTCTAATGACTCCCAAAGTGTGCAAATACGACACTTGAATTCGAAAGGCTATGTGGATTCAAGGAAACTGGAACAATGTAGACAAAGGTCACATGATCTTGTTCATATGTTTAACTGTTATGACATATTAGGTCTCAAGTATTGTTCTTAGAATCAACATAACAGTCGCAATAAGAAGTTTTGCTGATGTCAAAGAAAAGGATGACAAGAAGAATGACTAACAATTTGCGCATAAAGACAAAAGTGTTTCATTACCAAGGTAAAATCGAAGTACATTGTAGAAGAGAGAAACTCATGTGAATGCCACGCAAATTGGTTTATATTATATAAAAAGGCAGTATCGGTACAAAAGGTAGCATATACAAAATGTGCCTTTATATTTTTGGGAAGATATAACAATTACAACATAAAAATCAAAGCCGAAGCTCGAGGTCTAGCTCTGTGACATGGTTGGATAGGTATTGCTATGTGACATGATTGGACAGGACTAGTTTCGCGACATGGTTGGAATGATGCAAAAATAACCGAAGCTCAAGGTCTGGTGAAGACTGCTCGAAATTGGAAACTTGCAGAGGTTGGTAGAAGTTGAGCTCCTATAGGAATTGGTTGGTAAGACCAATCTGGTTACGACTCATTTGCAACTGCTGTAGAAGAATCAATGTTTGCTCCTATTGCTTCTCCAAACAACCAACTCGGTCTTCTAAGACCTCAATATCATGCACATTCCTCTGATTAACTTGATATTGGGCATACCACTCCCTTATATGTGCCTCATTAATCTGAGACATGCAACTCTCTAAACTAGCTACGAGCTCTTGTTGCTGAGACTAGACTAACTTAGAAAGCCTACCAATAGCTGCATTGACTTGTTGAAGAGAGCTAGCCATTGTGACAAAATCAATAAAGTAATGATCAAAGGCAGGAAAGATTGGTGACTATGTGAATGGCGAGTAGCCCATATATAGATTGGAAGATCACCTGAAGATCACCAACTTGCGCACCTCGAAGAAAAATAGAGGACAATGAAATCAATTTCATTCATGATTGCGTGGTTCAAAGCAAGATGAAGGGAAGTCGAAGTTAATTACAATCACGACGGAAGACACAAATTGCCCAATAATTCTTGTCGACATAAATTAAGAAGATTGCGCTCAAGGAAAAAATGTTGTTGAATTGTGTGTATACATGAGTCATAAATGACATATTAAAACATTTTCGCACATTTCATGTGTGTCAAATGTCAAATCAGTATGGTTTACATTGAGGAGTGGTTGAAAAATGTGATAAGCGAGGTAGCAATACATTTATGATAGCCAAATTTGTCACATTGAAATGTCAGAAGATCATAAGGGAGCAGCTGGATCAAATGGTTGACATAGAAGGAATCTGGCATAATCAAATCAAAGGAGCGGGAAGCATGAAACTGAGATGCTAAATTAGAACTTCATGCAAAGAATGTGTAGCCAACACAAGTTTGTAACACAACATTGATACAAGAGGTTAAATGTGATAGGAACATAAGATCAAGTTAAAAAGAAATTAGAAACCGTGCAGGGGGAGCAGATCTTTATCTGAGACAACTACAAAGACAATGATATATGGAGAACTTAGAGCACCGTAGTAGATGTAACAAAAAGAAAGAAATGAAAACAGGAAGAAGTCAGCATAAAAGATAGTACAAGTTCAAAAATGGAACTTGCAATTAGACAAGGAGAGCATTGTATTACGACAAGAAGATGAATAAAGAAGCATGAAGGTAGAAAGTGTGGTACTTGAGCAAAAGGTAATAGAAGACAAGAATGGTAGAATGAAGTTAGGGGGAGAATGATAAGATGCTAAGAAGAAATGATATAAGAATCTACTAAAAAATGATCAGACGACATGAAGACAAGGAATCATGTAGAAGCAACGAAACATGCAATTCCGTAATGCAACATTGATACAAGAGATTGAATCAATACAAGACTAGAACAATCAAGATGAAAGGAAATCTGCAACTGTGCATGGGGAGCATACCTATAGTAACTATAATTGTAACAGCTACAGAAACAATGACATATGTACATGTTGCAGGGAAGATTAGCATGGCACAACAACAACAACAAAAGAAAAGGGAATACAACAAGAATACAGGGGGAGAATCCCTTTGCCATTGATGTCAAAGGGGGAGAGATACCATGAAGCATGTATCAATGAAAAATAATTGCACGCATGAAGACAAGGAATCGTGCAGAAGAAACCGAACATGCAACAGTGATAGAGGAGATTGAATCAATACAAGACTGGAACAATCAAGATGAAAGGAAATATGCAACTGTGGAAGGGGAGCATACCTATAGTAACTACAATTGTAACATCTATAGAAACAATGACATATGTACATGTTGCATGGAAAATTATTGTGGCACAACAACAACAACAAAAGAAAAGGGAATATTGTAGGAAGACAAGGGAAGAATCCCTTTGTCATTGATGTCAAAGTGGGAGAGATATCATGAAGCATGTATCTGTGACAGATAACTGTGTAGGAAGTATGAAGAAATGGAAAATAGCAGAGAGGTACTGATCGAAGGTTGTGCAACAAAGAAAAGGATCAAACTGGCATGAAACCAAGGGGAGCACTGTATTTTGTGCAAGCAAAACAAAGGAATTCATGATCAAGAGGAGCATAACTTCATAAGGTGTTGACATCAATGCCAAAGAGGGAGATTGTTGAACTTTGGTTGTCAGTGATGTCAAAGTGGACTTAGTGTCTATTTGTTAGTTTGAAGAAGTACATAAAACTAAGTGTGCAAGACCTAAATCCCACCCAGTCGTTTTACTCCAAAGCTGGTGTCAAAGAGGACTTAGATGTCTCCAAGTGCGGAAGTCCCACCAAGCCAATGAACTAGTGTGCGTAGGACCCACAAAGTTATGATACCTCATTTGTGTGGGTTAAGACAA
Source organism: Larix kaempferi (assembly GCA_027924585.1). Classification (NCBI taxonomy): domain Eukaryota; kingdom Viridiplantae; phylum Streptophyta; class Pinopsida; order Pinales; family Pinaceae; genus Larix; species Larix kaempferi. The sequence continues at coordinate 12,437,421 of BSBM01000344.1, forward strand.
GTGGCATATGTTTAGTAAGATTGTCCGAAAAGAAAGGAAGAAGGGGTGTTACCATTTAGAGAAACCCCAACTTGTGGATGCATTGTTTGAACAAGTGGAGTATAAATAAGAAGTGAAGTCGAGGAGTGAAAAGTAAGCTTGGAAGAACACATGGAGTAATATTATTAATTGGAAAGCTTCGGTCATATGAAATGCTCAAGGGAATCAGAAGAAACATGATTGGATGAAGTGTGCAAGGAAACAAGAAATGCTGGAACATAAGGAGTAGATGCGCAGATCTGAGCATTTGTGAAAAGGCGCAAGAAGCATGTGGATATATATGTGTGTAGAATATACAATGGTATAATACAATGTAAGAAAAACAATAGTTTGAGTTGAACCAATGGAAGAGGGTGTAGTCATTAGAGTAGAGTGAAAATATTTGTGCGCGCATACCTGAAGTCATAAATCTGTACTATCTACTTCTCAGGGAAGTTGGATGGGGAAAGGAAAGGAGATCGGTGTCTCCATTTAGGTTGGTTCCTGAACACTGCAAGTTGGTGCTTTCATAGAGGATTGGTGTCCTCACAAGTCAGAGCCTATTTCAACAAGTTGGTGATATGGGAAATAAGGATTGAAGGCTACAAATTATTTCGATTATTTATGTTAGGGGTTAAGGATTGTGGCTTATAGGTCTATAAGGGATATAGGTCAAGTTAAGGGTCATATGGGTGGACAACCATCAGGGTTAGGGGTTATAGTTTTTATTAATTATATGGGTCAGTTGTTAGGAGTTATAAGGATCCAGAGCTAGAGTGTTAGGGTTATGAAGTTTGGGGTAAATGGGGTTATAGGATTTGGGGCTTCTAAGTTTTATGGATTGGGGATAATAGGTTTCTAATGTCGTAGGGTTTAAGAGTTCAAGTTCAAAGGTAATGGGTTATGGGTTAGGGTTTAAGGGTGGATATAAAGGGGTTATGCAGATTCAGGTTGCGTTAGAGGAGTTATAGGGATAATATGGGTACAAAAGGTTCATGGATTATAGTGGTTAGGGTTATATATACTAAATGGACTATATATTATAGAGCCTATGTATTAATGTCTTGGTGTTAAATATGATAGGAGTTAAAGGTTAGTTATGAAGTTTTACTGATATAATTATTAGGGATGATATGGATTACATATTATGGATGGGTTATGGGTTATTAGGTATTGATACATGATAAAATACCATAAATTTAACATCCCGTATATAAAACACTATGGACCAAGCAAAAAAACATTTTTTTAGTGAGAATTGGGCCTTCCAAACAAGCTTCCAAGCTTCCATTGGGGGTGATTAAATCCATTGAAGGTATGGAAGAGACTAGTTATAATGAATTCAAAAAGAACCCCACAATCAAGGTGATGAAATATAAGGGATTTTTCAAAGGAGATGCATTATCTATCTTAGGTACCATTCATAATCCCATGAACAAGTCACCTAGGTGGAATCTAGGAGTGATAACTAATATGCCTCTTCACAAGACAAAGGTTGGAAAGAACAATCATGGGTAAGCGCAAAGGTTTAGGTCGAATTCATATGAAATGAAACTCATGCTGGGATCCTCTACTAGTAATTTCCATTAAAACGTTTGTACTCACTACTTTAGTATTAGGGGATTCCCACATTTCTACTCATTAACCTAATGCTATCTAGGAATTCATGAATATTTTTGTGTGTGTTTCAATCAGATTTATAAGCACAATGAAGATAGTCCTAATCAAGATTTATTAATATCATTATTCGTATTTTATTTTAGAGCATTGAGATTCATTTGGCATTGGTTTGTTGCAGCAACACACTCAGGACTGGAATAAATAAGTACATTGTATCCCATGGTTTATTATACGAGATATTTTGATTGTTACCCTTATCTGTCAATAGTTTGTTTATTGTGTAGGAAATGCCAATTTTTGGCTCACACATGGAAGGGAGAATTTCCCGGGTTGTCAGTTTCAGTGGAAATTGGAATCCCATAACTAAATGGATTTTACTATAAATTCATTTAAAGCATATAAAACATAACAGTCCAAATATAAAAAAACTAAACATTACTTGCATTCTGAGAAGTGAAGATGAGGTCATTGTTAATTTGACACAAAAGCAAGATAAAAAGGATAGATAGAAGAAAAAAACATGGCAACTTCAAGGTTATGACAATATTAATGAAGAGTTGGCAAGAAACACGTAGAGGAATAGGCTCAATTGGTCTTGAAAGAGATGAAATATTTAACAAAATTATTAGTGAAAATGAAATTTAGCTCTCTATATGGCTTATGACAAACAAAAGTTGAACAAACTTATAGAAATACAAAATTAATGTAATACAAGTTTTTTTTTTAACTCAAATAATTTATGATAACCTCAGAAAAAATTAAAGAACCAACAAATCTTCCAAAAATGTTAACACACCAAACATCACTTACACTCCAAATATGAACATGGTGTTGTGCTAAACATGATGTTGTTAATTGAAAAAAAAACAAGATAAAATAAATTCCACATAACACAAATATGAACATGGTGTTGTGGTGAACATGATGTTGTTAATTGAAAAAAAACAGTAAATGAAATTCGACATAACAAAGATAAGAAATCCAAAATTTAAAACTTTATATATATATATAATTAACACAGTACACAGTGGAAACAAATATAATTGATACACCTTTGCACAAAGAACTGGGACCTACCAAGGCTCCTGGGTACTCCAGCATATGCAAACTAGTATAGAAACATGTAACCGAAACACAGAGAATGCATAAACAACATAACAGATATATGGGCCAACACAAATCTTCTATTAAATTCTGAAAAACTAGCACAGGATTACAAAGAGAGTATTACAACAGATTCTTAGGCTTGAATTCCGGATGCCTTATGCCTTGGGAATTCTACTTCTTATAGGAAAATTTGAGAATCCTCAAGAGGATAGAACCTACGGAGTTACATTGTTGTCCTTCTGGACAAATCTTTGGCCAATCTTCAAAAGAGATCTCAATCTTACGGAGAATACACTATGGATATTCTTTTTCAAAAAGAACCCACTAAAGAAATGACATATATGGCTGACAGAGAAAATGACTCTTTGACAAATATTCAAAAGAGATCTAAATCTTACAGAGAATACACTGCGGATATCCTTTTTCAAAAAGAACCCACTAAAGAAATGACATATATGGCTGATAGAGAAAAGGACTCTCTGACAAATATTCAAAAGAGATCTAAATCTTATGGAGAATACATTGCGGATATTCTTTTTAAAAAAGAACCCACTAAAGAAATGTCTTAGGGAGAAAACATGTGACGAACAGAGGAAAAAAGGACACTTATGCTTTGTACAAAGCTACATAGTGGAGATTCTTTCACAAGAACCCACGAAAGAAATGACATAAAGCTAATAGTCGGGAGGACTATGATCAGAATCAAATCCCTCTGACCCAAATCGATTATGGTCAGTATCACTATCCTCGGATTCTCTTCCTGGATCAACATGAAAGAGTTGTCGGTATGCTTCATTACCATATGGCCAGATATTCTCCATCCAATATGGAGGATTTTCACTGAAGCAGGCTGAAAAAGAAGACTGTTGAAAATACCGTTGTCTAGCATAGTCAGGGACTGATACTTCACCAAAGAAACTATTATGTATAATAAATTTTAATCCTTGACTGATATCGATTGATGTCTTAACAATTGCACCTTTCCACAAGACGTCAAACTGAAACACACTGTAGGAAATAGCTCCTTCTGCTAACTCATGCTGCAGAGTCGAAGTAAACCAAAATGGAGAAGCTTTCTCCAAAGCAAAAATTCTAGGAACATATAAGAAAAGCAAAATTTTCATCCAAGGACTCCAAAATCTGTAATTATTCTGGATGTCTTCACAATAGAAGCAAATGGTGACTTTATTATGGGCACGAGTAGTTTGGTGGATTGCATAAAAATCGATCCATCTTAGAGAGGGATAAAAAATGTATGCATAGAATTGTATTTCTCCTGAAAGCAGCTGATAATGTCCAATTACCATGTTAACACGGTTGACCTGTAGGAATGGATTATTAATATCAAGATCATAACTGTGGCGTCCTTCTAATGAATCCACTCTGTTCCAAAGAATCCGTTGTTGAATGTCAGATGGGAGACTTCGAATTTTATCACCAAAATAATCAATACAAAATTTGTAATGGCATTCATGACAGATGCTAACAGAATACTTCATACTTCCTTGGGAGGAAGATTCACCTTGGGTAAAAACCTTAATGTCTTAGGCAGGATCACCTTCACGAGTGAGCATATCGGCAAGATGGTTGTCTCCTCCAGCTTTATAGATGATATCAAAATCAAATCCATGTAACCAAACAGCCCACCGGAGGACCCTGGCATTGCCTTGTTCAAGCAGTCTTCTATTACCAAGCATACCTTTCATATGCTTTAAATCTATCCGAACCACAAAATGAACACTTTTGAGAAACAATCTGAAACGCTGGATTCCTTTCTTGACTGCCAAAATCTCCTTATGTGAAGATGGATACTTTATCTCAGCATTTGAGAATGTATCAGTTGCGTAGGCACATACTTCTTCTTGTTTTGAATGTTTTTGTAGTAGAACTACTGCCCAAACTTGATCTGATGCATCTGTTTCCAATATGTATGGAAATTCATGATCTGGCAAAGACAATGGTGGGAGCTTCTGAATATTAGCTTTGATGCATTTTACAGTAGCTGTCATAGCTTCTGTCCATTCTGATCCTAGTTTTAGCCTTTTCTGGAGCAACTTTGTATCTCTTTCCTGAGTTTGATAGAACTGTCGAATATAGTTGAGGCAACCAAGAAATCTCTGAACTTGTTTGATATCTTGCAATTTATTTGGAAAGCTTAAAAGCTTCTGTAGAACATGGGGCTACAAAATTATCTTTCCGTGAGATATTTGAAGAGCTAAATATTCAATGGAGGTTTGTGCAATGACAGACTTATCTGGAGATGAAGACAAAGCAATTCCATGCCTAAACAAAATGCATAAAATTCTTCCAAATGCATCTTATGTTTTTCTATATCTCTGCTAAACAAAAGCAAATCATCGATATATACAATGACAAAATCTAATGGTCTGAAAATATCTTCCATTCTTTTTTGAAACTCTGAAGGAGCATTCTTCAAACCGAATGGCATAACTCTCCACTGATACTGACCATGGGGAGCAACAAATGCTGTATTAAACTGATCTTCTGGAGAAATACCAATTTGCCAAGACCCACTTTTGAGATCAAATTTGCTGTATATGTTGGCTTTTGTTATTTTAGACAAAATCAATTCTTTATGAGGAAGTGGATATCTGATTGGTTCCAGGGCCTTATTCAATTCTCCATAGTTAACAACCAATATTTTCTTACCTCTTTTTTGTTCATAATGCTTATTAACATAAAATGCTGGGCAAGCCCAAGCACTTTTGCAAGGTTCAATCAATTTCCTGTCTAGCAGCTGTTGAATTTCCTCTTTACATGCTTGCTATTCTGTTGGACTCATGTTGTTAGCTAAAGCTTTTTGTGGCTTGATGTCTACATTTTGTTTATAAGGAAGATCAACATAATATTTCTCTCTGGTCCAGAAGGCATCTGGTTGATCATAAGTACAATCTTCTTTCAATTTTTTGATGATTTCTGCCAGAATTTCTTGACCATGTAGTTCTGCATGTTTGACAATTTTCTTGATTTTAGTCAGGTCTTTGACTGACTCTTCGACTACATCTAGTTTTTCTGTAGATATTCTTATTACAAATTCTGATTTGACTGGAACAGACACTTTAGAACCTTGAATTATGAAATCAACAGATTCTTCTCTAACTACCATGGGTAAGTGTTTTTTGACAAAATCATGTCCTAGCAGCATATATGCTCCTGTATCTAAACAATACAAAGTCACAAATGTTTTTACTTTTCCTAGCATGATTGGGAAATCTGAAGCGATGAAATTTATACCGATGATTTCTTTGTTGACTGCTTTGAAATTAATATATGTAGGTTGCGAAAAGTATTTAGGGATTGCTTTGTACTTACATCAACTACTCATGGCTCCTGTATCAACCTATGCATCAAGCTCATAGAGCTTATATCCTTCTATCTTTATCTGGATTGGAATAACCATTCTGTCACCCATACTTTTCTGCTTAATGACCGTATCAGAAGGGCCCGAATATTTTACTGGAAAAAAACTATGAGCTTTTTTCATTGTCAACTGAATGTATTCTAAATTCAGCTCATCAAGTTTATGTAAAGAACTTTGTATACTAGTTGCTAAATTTTCCAACTGTTCTCTTTCATCTTTAATCTTATTTTCAAAGAAAGTAATTTTCCTTAGAAGGAATGACTCACCCCGATCTTGTGGAAAGTCATCAAACCAACTTTCGTTTTCGGGATCAAATTCTGTCTACGTTGGTTCTAGTAAACGTTGCGAGAGTTCATCAATTTTTTCTTGCAATCTTCTTCTGATTATGACTAAACCTGGAGAAAGTTTAGCCTTTCTCTCTTCAAGCTCTTCTATCTGTTTTCTTATGGAAGTAATAGAGAACACATAACATTCAAAAACAAATCAACTACTAATGAATGTTTTTTCATCATCCGAGATCTCTAAGGATTCTATAGAAATTTTTCTGAAATCTAGTTCTTCTGTATCAGAGTCATATTCAGACTCAATATCCGACTCATGTATAGAGAAACCCTCATCATTAGATTGCAACTCTGGAACCAAATCCCATTCAGCAGGATTATACTCTGTAGTGAATATTTCACAGAGTTTATGTTGGATTCTAGTCTTCTTGTCAGGACAAGCATTTGCCCAATGACCTGTTTTGCCACAAATATAACATGCTGATTTTTTTAGAGGCTTAGTTCTTTTCTTGAAAACAAACCTTCTTTGCTTATTCCTGAAGAAATTATTTTTGACAGGTTTTCTCAAAATTTTTATGGAAGAACGTGAATGTGATGGTGAGGATCCACCACGCTTCCGGGTAGAACAAGTGCAAGAGGAGGAAGAAGTGGAAGTCTTCTTAGGATGAAAGCACCCATAACTAGCTGTTTCACGAAACTGCTGGTAGGCTAACTGTGAGAGGAAGATTTGTTTCTTCAATTTTTTCTATGTCTTCATGGCGACACATTCTTTCTGTAGGGCTGTGAGAACACGCTGATGGAGACCAACCAAAGAAATATCTTCTATTTTAACTTGATGATCACTTAAATATCTGGAGACTAATTCTGGGATCTTTCCTGGGAGAGAGGTAAGATAGTGGCGAAGATATGCCACATTCTGGTGATCAGTTATTTTATAGAGCATAGATTGCATAGTGCAGAAATAATCTTGAAGTAGATCAATATCACAGAGCTTTTGGGACATAAACATCTGGGCTGTATGTGATGCATCTGGAGGCAAAGCACTTAGAAATTCATGTGCTAAGGCTTGGAACAAAACTTCTAGAGGATCTGCATCATCTAGGATATGTTCTTTTTCTTCTTTAGAAAGTTTTTCCCACCAAAGTTTAGCTATACCTATGAAATCCCAAGTTAACTGTGTTGTAATATCCTTTCATGAGGATTTTGTCTCTGCTTTTCTTTGGAATGCCCATGCATTTATTTTCTGGAAAAGATTTTGAATTTGATCTTGATGCAAACAATCTAAATTAATGATCAAAGTGTTTCCAAAGCCTTTAGAAAGATCTTTGGAATCAATCTTGATATCAACATTTTTCAACTCATTTTTCCATCTGACAAATGGACTATGAAACTTATTCTGACTGACATCTTGGCCATGAACTCTTCTTGCCTGGTTTTGGAAAAAGTGTGTTTTTGTTCTATTTATTTTGGTAGAATTGAGGCCAGAAGTTTCTCCCATCTCTGAATCCATAGAGACTTGGGAGGATGCCATTTTGATATCTTGAATCTCTAACTCATTAGCCTTCTGTTTCATTAGATCAAACTTTTCTCTTGCTAATTCAACACCTTGCTGAATCCTCTACAACTGATGCGAGCTTAACTGCTTTAAATACTTATGTGAGCTAGATGTGTCAGAATGGTACTTAAATTTATAGCCTTCTTTGTCAAATTGGCTATAGCTGGGAGGAGAAGGAGGATGAGGAATGGCGGACTATAAACTGTTGACAGATTTAGATATGATATCTAAACTGGATTCAATATTGGCAAGTAGATTCCCTCTTTCTCTTTGAACTTTAAGCAAATTGTCAATGGAACTAGATATGTGATCAATGGATCCATGCAAAGTTTGCAGATGTTCTTTGAGTTCTAAAACATCTTGAGCAACATCATCGAGATTCAGAGCTATACAAACTGATTGAAAATTTGTATAATTTTGTAATTTATTTGCTCTACGGGCTCTGGATCTGTAGGGCTTCTTATCTTTACAAATTGCAAATCTGATTGGATTGCTCCTTCCTTAAATGTGGGACTAGAATTTCCTAAATCTAGTCTCCTTGTGGTTGTTTGAACTAAGGAACCAGGCTTTTCTCTAGGAAGAGTAAAGCTCTTGATATCTCTGAATATTGCAGAACATTCAGCACAACTTGAATGTTGACCTTTATGAGAAGAGGAAGAAGAAGCTTCAATAGATTGAAAAGTTTTTTCTTTTTTCGGTGCATGCTTTTCTTTGCAGAATTTATAGGATGTTGATGGAAACTGGCTATGATTAGTGATATGCTGATGCATTTGACTATCATAAGGATGCATGTGGATAGGAGATATTCTTTTGGGAAGGGATGCTGAGTGTGGTGTAGATCGACTGAGAAAGGGTGAAGAAGCAGATGCAGGGAAATTAAATGACTGAGATGGAGCAAAACAGAGAGAGGTACTACCATTTGATGACTGAACTATTCTTAGCTGTTTGGAACCAGACTGTTGCATTTCATGATATATTTGAGATAGTGGTAAGTAATTTCTATTCCATTCATTAGGTAAAGTCACCTGAGGGAATCCTAGTTGGAGAGGTGTGGTGTTTCCTGGACCAACTACTACCCCTTCTTGAAGTGCTCTTTTTTGCAGTTTGGGATTAATCGCAGGCATAGTTGTAGAAACAAAACGTATGCATAAGGTGGAATGCAACTGAGCAATTTGGGCCTGTGGGGCTACATCAAAACCAGAAAACTATATATATGCTTGTAAAAACTCATTGATATAGGGATCAGTAAGTGACACCTGGTATCGAGGTACAAGAGAAGACCATGCGAGGCCATTATTTAGTGGGATCTGGAAACCACCAAGTAAGGCATCTTCAAACTTATTAAGACGGGAATCTACTATGCAGGACAGACAAGAAGTATTTAATCCTGGACAGACAAGTGGATTAATACCAAACTGAACCAACCCAATATGGATGTATTTATAACCATTTTCTAATCCCCAAGTAATGTCGTTAGGCTTGATGAGTGGGATTTGGTAAACAGATTCACTAATGGTGATAGGAATGTTGACAGACGTGAACCGAAATAACTAAGTAGCACGAAACTTAAACATAGGAAGATCATAAATCTTATTGACATCTATCTCAGGCAAAGTCCAATTAGGCTGAGGGTCATATTCCCGAGAAACTACACGGGTATCATACAAAGTATCGGAATCAGTCTTGTTCAAATATTTAGTTAACCATGACCATCTCTTAGAGTGTTTATCTCTGCGCGAAGAAGCACACTCAGGGAAGTAAAAGCTGTTGTTGGATGAATCCATAGTGAAAGAGATTAGAAATGAAAGTGGAACCTGGAAAATCGAAGAACGATGCTCAGACGAAACACTGCGCTACTTCCTGACACAGCTGACTACGCCTTCCACGAAACTTATTTCGCGCCCTACACGAGAAGTCTTCTGCCAACGCCTCACGATACCAGACTTTACTTCGCAATATCCTTCCTCCTCAAAAGGGAATACGCAGATCGAATGCAGAGAAAGAGAATGATCACTCGAGAATCAAAATGCAGGCTCTGATACCATATATATATGAAGTTTGAAATATTAAAAAAGAATGCAATATAAGCTATTTTGTGTTTGAAAAGAAGATGTACATGCAACGTAAGCAATTTGTGTGAAACAATAATCTTTTGATGAGAAGCATGTGTGTAAATGAAGAATTTGTTCTACAACTTTCTTGCACCATAGTGGATGTTTTTAGCTCCAATGGATATGTAGGTGAAGAAGGAGTTGATTCAGTTATGCAACTTTCTTGCACGATAGTGGATGTTTCCAATTCCAATGGGCATGCAGGTGAAGGAGTTGCTCCTTAAGTCATGCATAATGAGCCCAACCTTGGTTAAAAATCTTCTATTATGTTATGTTTTTCTGTAATATTGCTAGGCCAATACATTAGAGTATATAGAAGTCTAGTAGATATAGATTTTTATATAAAAGAATCAATGTTTTTAAAAACTCTACATAGTAGAGAAATGTGCAAGACAATTATGCTATTATTTTTGGACCATTATAAACTGCTCTGATTTTACAAATGGTTTATAATATCAAGTTATCCATTTTAATTAAAAAATAATTTTTTGAAAGAAAAAAAATAAAATAAATTAATGTTATTATGTTAACAATCATCTTCTTTATTACGTAAAATTAATAATTTTATGTTAATTTTTGTATATTATATTTTTTTTATATTAACAAATAATATATATTATTATGATTATTATAATTATTATTTTTTATTAAAATTGGTTTCATAAAATATGTTAATGGAATTATTTGTATAGTTTTAGAATTTTATTAATTTTATGTTAAATTTTTTTGTATAGTAATATAGATCCATCTTAGACCCAAATCTTTTAAGTAGTGAGAGGGACTCAATTTCTTGAGGTATAATTTTTTTATTAATGTAAAAAAAAGATAAAAAAATAACCTCAAGAAATTGGATCCCTTTCCATAATAGATTTGGGTTTAAGATAGATCAATGGTAGTTTTAATTTTTTTATTTGATGAGCTTATATAATTTTTTTTAATTACTTTTTATTTTTGATAAGTTATGAGTATACATAATTTTTTAAGTAATGTGACAGTATCCCCATACTTGAGATATTTTTTATTAACAAATAATATATTATTATGATTATTATAATTTTTAATTTTCATTAAAATTGGTTTAAGAAAATATGTTAATGGAATTATTTGTATAGTTTTAAAATTTTATTGTTTAAGCTTGGAATAAGTTTTAAAATTTTTATAATAATTTTAATTAATGAAAGACTAAAATATGTTTATTTTTTCTATTTTTTAGAGTAATTATATGATGGTAAAAGTATAAAAATAAATATAATAATTTTTAACTTTTTTAATGAAAAATTTGAGCAAATATATAAACAAATTATTAAATATTAATAAAACAACACAACTAACTAAATGATTGAATTTTCTATATAAAACAGGTTTGTTACGGAATTCACAAAATTAAAAAAAAATATAAAATAGGATTTTATTGAATTTTTGAAGTTTCAATTTAACATAGAATTCACAAAATTAAAAAAATGAATAATATGAAATAAGTTTTAAAACTAAATAAAATTTTAGTGGATTTAATGTTTAGAAAATTTGTTAAATCAAAATACTTCGTTGTTGGAGCAAGTGAATCCGTGGTAATGAAATATTTGTGATTGATTCCAATGCTTTGCTTTCCACAATTTGGTAGAGTGAGAAACAATGTGGAGAAATTTGTGATTTATATATTTTGGGTATACTTGTAACCTATAATTATATAGGAATTTATGTCGCTATGTGTTAGAATAGTATGTGCTATTTTTAAATTTTTTTTTTTGGCTTAGGATGATTTCCAAAAATTCTAGATATTTTTGGTGATTTTTTTGTGGTTATTTTTATTACACGTTTTTTATTATAGGTAGGGGTTTTATTATAATTTTTTTTTCAGAAATATTATTTATATTTATAAAGTTATATTTACAATTATATTTATTTATGGATTTGAATTTAGATGTCCATGTTAATACAAACTTGATCACTTCAATAGGCCAAATCTTATTTTACTAGAGTGAGTTTTTATTTTACTAAGAGCGTGAGTTTTTATTATATTGAAACCAAAAAGCATGGAATCACATTCACAACGAGCTTTTTGGCTCGAAAACAATGAAATGAATGATTGTTCCCAATGATTTTAAATACATGGCGCTTCTCTCTAGCTGGCTATTTTAAATACATGTCGCTTTTCTCTGGATGTCGAACAGTAGACTCGCTGGCTCGCACCGAGATGGTAGTGAGTAGCCAAAAGACCAACTATGTGCTGGTACACTCCAAAAGTTAGTGTTTTAGTAATCCATGGAAGGCAGAGAGGGGAAGAGGGCTGCTACAAGCAATCTGAACATTGGCTAAGATTAAATGGAGAAATTAAATTCCCATTACTCCACTTCCTAACTCAACTTGAGTCAGGGAAAGTGGTATAGGCATTCATCCAATAAGTTGAATTAACAATCTCATTATCATTATAACCTTCATAATTCATTTTTTGATCTTCAGAATTAGAACATCCGTTCATCATCAACTGCTTAAGTTCATCTACTTAACATATGGTTGGTGGTCTATTGATACACACCAACCACAAGTTAAATGGTCGTGCACAAGTTAAATGGTCGTACTAATGATAATCTATAAAAAAAACTTGATGACTCTATGCTTGTTACACTTCACATCCTCACCGAACCTATAAGTAATAATAACATGATATGTGGATAACAACAACTAAATTAATATTTCATTTTCATGTTACATTTATTAAATATAAATATTCAATGGAGAGTAACAACTAAAATCAAATTAAGTTTCTCTTTGTGTACACTATGTGAATAAGTTTTTGGTTTTCCTAGAATTAAAGGTATTTTTGATTTCAATGATAGTTTAAATGGATTACTAATTTTGAATAGTAGAAATAATTTAATTAATCATAATTTTACATATTTATACATCTTTAAGTAGAATTTTCTTTTCCAAAAAATTAATATCCTCCAAAATAAAATATAGTACTTAATGGTGCATTCTAGCAAGCTACACTTATTACAAATTAAACATTTACTTAAAAAAAATACACTTCTACCTCCTTAAAGTAGATTTCTTTTTTTTTTCCCAAAAAAACTAATTTAATAGTTCTCCAAAATAAAGTAGATTTCTTTTTTTTTTTTCTCCAAAAAATTTCATTTAATAGTTCTTCAAAATAAAATATGGCATCTAACGGTGCATTCTAAGCAAGCTACACTTAATTACAAAGTACAAATTTAATTAAAAAATAATAGATTTATATAAATATAATAAAACAAGAGCCACAAGGTGGCAATGTCCCTGACATTGCCACCTGCTATTGCAAGGGAACGTATGTTACAAAAAAATGAGGAGCTATTAGCAAAGGGAGGAGCCATTTGCACAAAGCTGTGAGCAATTGAATAGCCTTCTTAATGTCCATTGGATAGATTTCTTTTGTAAGAACAAGGATTATTGGAAAATATGCAAAGTGTGTGCTAAGCATCCTTCATCATAATCAAAGACCCAATTTGTTATATGTTAAATATGGATACATCCATGTGGACTTGCAGAATGGTGTAGCATATGCATAAACACAAAAATTACTTGATTGAAATAGGTAGAACAAACAATCTTCACCCTGATCACTCAACCAAATTCATAAAATAATTTTGCAGATGGAATATAGCCCTTCAAGCCATGATTTTATGTAAGGCCAAGCCCAAGGCTTATGTAATAGTTCAACAATATCCGAAAAAACAAATACTTGTGATGGAGATAATTCCTATGTAGTGGAAGGCCATAACTAACTTCGACAAATTGACATCCCTATTTTCAAGACTGTCAACAGCCGATGTTGTCTAACAACTAAACCAACTGCGGCCTCCTTCCTTAGTTTATTTCCACACCATCCAGTGGTAATGTCTCTACACTTTTTTATGTTAAGTATAAAAAAGTATTCTCAATAATATTATGATAAATAATATATCATAGCATCCTATCTCAAAACCTTTATAGAGAAATTCACTATTGTGAAGGTTACAAGGTCATCATCTTTCAACTCTTTCAAATGTCAAAAAACCATGTAGTGATTTAACAATCTGGAAAAGAAGGCTATCAAGCTCTTTAAAATATTCTAAGCCATAATATGCTTAAGAGTCCTACCACAAACATTTATGGTACATATAGGCCAGACTTGCACCACTACACTTTAAACTAATAATAAGGATAAGTCTCTACATCATTTACTTGGAGTGAAAACAAGTATAAGGAATGGAAAAAAGAACGTGGAATGGAAGGCCCAACTTTTCTAGGAGACAAAAACTATTGTAGTGAAAATTATCTGCCCAAGTCAGTAGGAAACATATATAGGTAAACACAAGGAGATTAATATATACCAGTCAAGCACCTTTCATCTGAAACCAATAGATAAATCACATACATGATCAAATACTAACTTTAAATATTGAACATACAAGTAATATTGGACGACTACACATTAGGATTTTAAAATGTGCCAAGCATTATATTGTCAAGCTTACTTGATTGCATTTTACAATTAATTTTTGTTAAGGACTTTTAACAGGAATCACTAAATTTCCTTCTCGGAATGGAAAATGATGAGATGTGGTGTTGTATAATGATGTAAATATTTGATACTCTCCATTTCCCCTATGGGTGTGTTGTCCACCCGATAAAATGTATTTAGTTTTTGGGATTCTCACCCTCACATCGATGCTATCCTATCCTATTGTGTTAAAATTTTAAAACTACCATATTAACCCTATGCTTGAATGTCTTAAAATTTAAGATATGTATGAATATGTTAAAATTTAATAACTATTAATTTAACCTGAAGTCTGAATTTTTGAAAACAAGAGACGAACATAGCTATCCAACTTAGTGAGATCTAACTGTTGAGTGTGCCTGTCATGGCATGGACATGCAGAGTATTGATGATAAGGACACTCCAAATAAATTGGTAAAAACAACCTCTTAGAAAAAAATAGCCAATATTGTGGCTGCAATTTCTCTAGTTCACGTCCCAATGCTTGGAATTGGAATAACAACAAACAACAATCCAAGCCATTGGATCTCCTCTATAGTACTTTCCTTCTTCCTTGTTTCATTCAACTTGTCTAGAAAACTCAAAGCAACGAAACTCCTCTTTTCTTGCAAAGCTCTCAAGCGGCTTCAAATAGGGAAAAATGAATGGTATAGGTACCATGTTTCTGCAAGGCAATCCAACTTAATGTTAAACAATGAGTAAACAAGTTTTGATGAAAATGCTCCCAGTACAGAATCCAAACACTCTTAGGAAACAATCAAGGATCCTCATGCTCTAAAATATATATTACAGGTGATTGTTTTCTCTACATTTGAAATATGATGCATGTATAATTTTGATCCACCTTGGCTTCCCATTGCTTTTGCATATCCTTTGCAATCTTGCTCTTTGCCAATTTGGTCATCCACTGCCCACATCTTCATTTCACATTCATTTGATATTCAGATTCCCCACATCTTCAACAACCTTTCTTCACCTCATCTCTCTATCTCATATGCATGTTTCCTCCTTTCCAATTTCCAACAATGTCCAAATTACCTTTTTTCTATGACCCAATTCACTTTTCCTTTCACTCCATTAATGGACCACGATCACCTTAGTTTTTGTTTCTAATTGTTTTATAATCCATTTTTTTGGTGAGAATTTGTAAAAATGCCATTGAATATTGTGTTGGGTTATGCAAAATTCACAGCTGTGCAGTTGTAGCCTAAGATACAATGCACGATGGATTCGTTTTTGTTGCTTTTGAATACATGGAAGCCGTGTCACCCATGGCATAACATTTATCATGCCAATAACTAAAATATTAAACTTTTTCTCTATATTGTCCTAAAATTATCTTAATATTTTTTCTTATAATAGTGTGCATTTGTCAAAGGCCCAAATGAAAAAGTCTGTGAGTAATTTTAGACACATGATCAAAGATCTTGGTCTGTAGTATATTGAAGAATGGTTTGGCTAATTTTCGATGAAATTTTGAAACAACAATGTTATATTTTTTTACTCTAAGAGGTGGGTGAGTTCCTTCCACACCACGTTGGTGTGTAAATGCCATTATGTTTGTTTCATTGTTGGGCTATTAATAATTTTTTTGAGTATTTCAATTTGATTTCAGCCATTTTAGAAGGAACGTTTATTTAGAAATGTGTTTAAGTAATGTTAGTCTCAATTCATACACATTTTCCATCAAGCTCAGGTCACCATTTAGGCAATTCAAAATATACTAATCATCTCTACTTGAAATATATTTATGAGGCTTTCCACCAGAGGGTAGGATGACTATCTCTTTGGAAAATAACTTTTTATACCCTTATACTTCACTTATATTTTGTTTTGCTCTTGAAAGGAAACATTAATATTGGAATTGACATGGTGAGGACATTCTAGTCTCCTTACCCTCATAATATATATATTATTATATTTTTTTAAACATAAAATCTCACCCTACCATCGAGGGATTTAACCATTAATAAAGATATGAAAGTCTACAAATTTTTTCAAGTCTCCTCCGAATACTTTGCAAATGAAAGTTTAAAAAATTATTCTAACAATTAGTTAAATGTAACTGCAATATAAAATATAATCTTCAAGTTAACTCCATTTGAAAATATGACTATAATAAATCAGTGGTGAAATTAGAGCTTTACAATCTAATAAAATTTGACCTACAAAGATATAGAGCAAACAAAACCAAGCAAGTTATAAAAGTCAAATGAGTTTTATAGATAGGACAACTAAGCACCCCAATTCTATAGCCAGAATACAACATAAAGATAACATAATGAAAGTTAACCTTGTTCAGTTCATAAAAAGCAAACCACCCAGGTGAGTTATTCAAATCATGTTGGACCACCTTTCCAATAAATTATTCCACAGATGATTGAATTTATGAGTTAAGCATTTGCAATTATCTAGTTATTTTTTAGCAATACCATTGAATCGAATTGCTGCATTTTAGTCTGAAATATGTTTTGGATTAGAAGATTAGTATATTGGTCCAGAGCATGGAAGAGTATAATGATATGCTTGTTAACTTTATTGTATATCCAAGACAAGTGTATTCCCATATTCCATATAGTGGAATAAATATATATAATATCATATGTATTTTGACCGTGCATGTCAATGCGGTAGTAATAACTAGTGCTCTATTGTTCTATCACTTGCTCTATTGTGCATGTGGAATGAAAACAAATGCAGGCAAACAAATGCATGCCGATAGGGTCTTCCAAAAGCTACTGCTAATACTTACCTCGAGTTAAAATTCAATATTAAAAACTTGCACATGGGAATGTAGAAAATGAGGATGGCAGAAACATTTAATGGAGGATGACGTCAGTCTGCAACTCCTTTCCAGGAAGGTAAAAACGAGGAGGACGCCATCTTCCTGCAACCAATAAAAATTGAAAAAACATATTTAAAAAAATGTAATTTAATACAGTATATTTTAAATTATAGTTTAAACTATAGTCATTGGGAAAATTTATAGTATCTAGTTCAAATTAATAGGGGTTCCGCAATACATATATGATCCCCTTCGATGACATAATAATAGATTATTTTAATCTATAACGAAATACTTATTGTGGTTATATTTTTTAGTTATTTTCAAATGAATTATATTTTAATTTATAACGAAATAATTATACTTATTATCGTTATATTTTTTAGTTATTTTCAAATGAATTATATTTTAATTTAAAATAAAATAATTATAGTTATATATTTTTAGTTATTTTTAAATGAATTATAGATATTATAAATTTATTAACATTTTTTTTTGAAATTATATATTTTGAAAGTATTCTTAATAATTATGCAACTTCTCTATGTTAATAATTTATATTCAAAATTATACATGCATAAAATTCAAGTAAATGAAATTTCATACATAATATTAATTTAAAAAAAACCAAAATAAAAAAAACTATAATACTAAATATGTAATAATAAAATTCAAGTAAATGAAATTTCATACATAATATTAATTTAAAAAAAACCAAAATAAAAAAAACTATAATACTAAATATGTAATAATAAAAAAAAATATTTCATGCATAAAATTCAAGTAAATGAAATTTCATAAATTTTATACATAATATTAATTTAAAATAAAAAAAAAACAAAAAAAACTATAATATTAGATATATAATAAAATAAATAAAAATATTTCAATGATTTTAAAATGCTTTATGTATATTTGGTATAGATGAAGTTATAAAAATTCTCAGTTCGCATGAAGCCAAGGTGGGGGTGGCAGGTGCAGGAGTGGTCGTTTACGATCCTGGAGGAAACAAGTTATTTCAATTCGCATGGGGATTAGGAAGGAGAACCAATAATCAAGCTGAATGAACAACTCTCCTCCAAGGTGTTGAAGCTATGATCTCGCTTCATATAGACCACTTCTCCATCCTCAGAGATTCCAAGATTGTTATACAGAAAATGATAAATATTCAAAGAGGCCACGAAAAGACTATGAACAGAATTCAAAAATGCATTGTCTTAGCCATCGGTGACATCTCTCGGGTTCAGTTCATTCACATTCTAAAGCATAACAATGTGGAGGCTGATATCATGTCTAACCAAGGGGATAATCTAAATGAAGGGATTATTGTCCTAAACCAAGGTCCTCCCCTAACCAAATGGTCTCCATGTTTTTAAACCTTAACTTCCTAATGGGGGCACGCATGCATGAATCCCCTCCCATTTCTTGGACAAGTGGATTCTATCTCAACTCGAGCCTTAAAGACCGCCCTCAGACCCCTCCTCGCACTTATGAAGGTTGGTGTGGAGGTAAGATGGAAGCATGTAGATTAATGTTGAAGTTTCGAGGTCCTCGCTCGCACGATTCTACTCAGGGAGATGGCACCGCTCTTTATTCGGTGGTGTCGAGCATTGAAGCTCTCAATTGTAATGAAGGAGTTCTCTCGGCTGACCTGCGCTCCGTTCCTGGTCTATCTCTGCTCTTAGAAGGATGAATCTGGAAAACATGGTGAAGGATCTCAGGGAAATTAAAGGGGTCCATCAGGATATCAATAAGAATGCATGCAACGCCTTTGAAGCTTCTAAGGCCGCTCTGGATGAGAGTAGACTCATCGGTCATGATATTGTTCGGACGGAATCACACATTGAAGATGTGGAAACCAATGCCAGGGTTCATGCGGGTGAGCTTGAGGAATTGCAGAAGGATGTTAAAGGCATGAAGAAGTATCAGCAAGCCAATTTCAAAGGCCTCAAACAATTTCTGTTCTTACTGAAGGGGCAATTGTTTGACATCCTGCAAAATGGAAATGATAGGATTGAGGCTCGTCTGGCTCAGTTGGAAGCATCCTTGAGTGACCTGAGGGATGGATTCGAGAAGAACACTGAACCTGCGGACCCAGGGAGCCATCATGAAGATAGTTCTCTGATGGAAGACGACTCGCAGACCCATGAAGGAATCCCACCTGCTTAATCTCAGGAATGTTGAAGCGTTTCTCTTTTTGACTTGTTAAATACTTTTTTGTGCCTTTTTATGTAATCAATATGTCAGGATCTATCCGACAAAAGACAACATATATGAATAGTTAGGAAGAACAACTCTCAGGGCTGAAACGCTAAATTTTTCAATTTTGAACTGCTCATTATCCATGCTATGGTTCAACCTTCAAGAAAGAGATTTTTGTTTCTTATTCTCTATTTAATATAATCTATTTCGCGTTCCTATTAAAAAAGCATTGAAGTTATAAAGATATCCTTATAACTCATACTCAAGCACTCTATACATCCGTTCTCCATTATGATGAGAGGTTATGGCAGAAAGGTAAGGCCTTCATCTAAGATGCTGTGTTATGTCCTGCGCTACACTATAGAAGTACATCCTTTAAGTTTTGTAGAAAGAGAATAAATTTTTGTATTTTGTAAAAAAATTATAATTATTAGCACACTTGTAAATGAAAAAAATTCATAAAGTGTTGCAAATGTGCATTCAAATAGACAAAATTAATTTTAAGTGCATGATAGTCTTCTATATTTAAAGTAAAAATAAAAAATATTACTTTTAAATTGAAATAATTTTTTTATGTAAGAATACTTGAAAACCCAAATTCCAAGCTCGGCTCCTTGCATGTAGGAAACATGGAGAATTTTGAATCCCTCCGACAGTCTTTAATGGTTAAATTGCCATTCACCAAGGAAACTTAATGGTCATTTCAATCGATTTGCCGAAGGATAAATGAAATCAACTTGGTCAAAATGAAAAGGTAGGTACATGATTTGTCTAAATATATTAGATACACTTCCCAGCTCGTCCATTTTAGGGAATATGCTTAGTATTAACATGAAGTGTGTTTTACACATCAAGGGGCATTTATAATATAATTTCATCTGCATAGTATTAAACGTCTTCCTCTTGATTTGTCAAAATGTAAGGGTCATAGCTAGCGATTTTCCTCATGATCTGTGAAAATGCGAGACCTCCAATTAAAAATCACATAATGTTTAGGGAATGATGCTATTGTTTTAGGGAAGACTATTACAACATCATATTCATGTAATAATTATAAAGAGTTTAAAGTACATTTTAACCGTTTTTTATTTAATAAAAACAAAATGAGAACCAAATAAGTTATACAACTTGACGGGAATTTAACATTGTTCTCGTTTTTTGGGTTAATTTTAGTAGTTGTTTTTACCTCTGTTTCAAAAAGTGTGTATATTGGTAGCATCATTATTCATTTCAAGTCATTTTTTCGAGATTTTGAAATTTCTTGGTCATAATAGAACTATAATTTTTATTTACAACTGCGTTTTTTCAAATTTTACAAAAAATATAAATTTAGTAGCTAGTTATAATGAAAGAATATATACATTTTTAATTTTTTAACATTTAGAAGTTGGTTAGAATGAAAAATATATACAGTTTATAAGTTTTTTCTTTAAACTTTTCTTTTAAATAAGTAATTTTTTAGGTCAAATTTGTAAAAAAAGAGAGAAAATAAAGACATTTCAAACCTTTTAATGCATTTTCAACTATTTTATGTATAAAAATGATACTATTTAACATTACTTTCCATAAAGTGACGATTCACATAAACTCAACACAAATGTATACCATGTATTTGTAAAAAACATAATATTTATTCTCAAAATAAAATCTTAAATTCAAAACATTACAAAAATATTTTTATAAAAAATGTGTCAAGTTTGACATTTTCCTCACCGACATGAAACTAATAAAGAATATCATGCAGGACGAAATCTTCATTGAAATCGACATTTCTTGTAGCTTGGCTCTCTTTATGGACCTCAAACATGTGTTCTTCCATTGGGTCCTCTACTTCTGCAAAATGCCCAAAGTGATCATTTGCGAACATCCCTTTTAATGGTGGTTTAGGCTGTTTTGACATCTTTGCCACAAGTGACTCACTAAATTCTCCTTTTTTCAAACCAACTTCCTGCATTTCATCTGGAAGAACTTTCATTTTGCTTGGTAAAATTGCATTGTAGTGAATTGTTATCAATGGATATGCAATTTATTCATTTTTGTAAGGAGCATGATATTGTTGTACCAAATCACCCCATACAAAAAAATAAAGTTAAATAGAATAATGACACATAAATTTAAAAAATATATATTAAATAATATAGATTAATGGCACTAGTTTCATATGTAATATCATAAATATTACCTGATCCTGAGAACAAATCTAAAACCCAATCTCCTTCTTTAGAAAATGTATCTATGAGATAATTAAGTAATGCTTGTGACTTCTGGTAGATGTTTACAATCTCTCATTTCAAATCCCTTTCTTCATATGTCAACTTTTTAACCACACCATTATAATCAATATTTGACTATATTTCTTCACTCTTTTTATTGATTAAAATAGATTCATAGGTCTCATCTTCTGTCCAACATGCAAGAAGTATGTATTTTAGTATCACTCATAAATGGATCACTAATGGAGCTACGAATATTAGGCTTATGCCCGTAAAAAAAAGGATAAGAATATAATTAACTTATAGAAAAATAAATTTGATTTCTAAATTCAAATGCATAATAATACACTGCAAATATCTTACCAATAAAGTTGCTTCCTTGAGTTTTCTTTAGCCTTGAAGGTTGTTAGCACTACTCCTCTTTGTACTTCTGAATGGAAAACAAGAAATATCCATACAGGTGATGTTGTGACATCCATAAATCTTGAAACCACTTTATTGATTAATTGGTAAGTATAAGGCTCACAATCATAAGTAATGTTTTGATATTGTATCCATGGGGGATATGTGAAATAACTAGGGAGTACTCCTTTTTAGGAACAAGATTTGCAATGTTTGCACAATCACCAAAAATAACTTTATATTGCACAGTGTCATTCCCATTACAAACGTGATGGTCAAGGGTATCATCAAGTTCAATGGTTGCAAGACGTTGTCTTCTTTGTAATTATATTTCGGCTCTTTGAATATGAATTTTGAAAGACTTTGGTACTATACTCTTATTTGGAATATTTGAAAAACATATATCTATAAGTAATAAAATAGAAATGGATTGACTTACAAATAAATAAAACAGAATATATCATAAGTCAAAATACCTTTTTGTATGCAACAAAAAAATGTTTTAAGTTTTCTATGGAGCTTGAGTTTGGATAGTTGCATCTGACGTCATCCCAACTCTTCTCACCCAAAATTATAACCATATCCTCTTGTATTTTCATGTAAACCTTATGAATTTATGATGTAAACATAAATGACGTTAACAATCATATCGAATAATATAACACACTGCTTAATTAATAAAATGTCTTAAACTCAAAAAATAAACTTTAAAACATAAAAACAATCTACAAACTTACTTTTCAAATTCATTGCACGTTTCCTCCATGGATAATTCACCCGAATTTACACATGATAGTATTGTAGATATAAGTGTTTCATCCTTCACACCTTGCAATGAACTCCAATGTGTTATAGTCACATATTTTGGCAAATTCTTGACGTCAGGGCTTCCTTGACCACTGCTCCATTCAACTTCTTTATTTAATTTTACCTTTTGATTTTTTATGCCAATATTCTCTCACATGCTAAATATCTCATCAATAAAATACCATATTGACCCCATTCTAAATGCCAACTGGAAACAATTATCTACAACACTGAATGCATCACTTCCACTCAAACATTTTTGTTTCACATTGGCCTCTTTAATCAGAAAACTTACTTCCATACAACATTGTTTCCAAAAATTTGCATCAACTTTCGATATATACCCACCACATATTTTTCTCAAATTCATTGTGCATAAATTTGACCCTTTGAATGAATGTCATGGACATCCTATAGTCACTATTTGTGTTATGAGCCTATGCCAATAATTTTTCTTCCACATCTATTAAACTAGCATAAATGATGAATTTGACTATTTGAAAAATAGGGTTTTGGGAAACTCTTGAATCAATTCTCTTCTAGCCTCTGAAAAATGATTCCCCCCAAAAACATAGTAGTTGTAATGAAAAAATCTTGATTCATCAAATGCATATCTAATGGGAACATCTTTTGGGTCAACAAGAACTAGGTAGTCAACCGGATGTTCATAGGGATTGTGCCTCATCAATGCTTTCAAGTTATGAACATGCAAATGATGTGGTTTCTTAATTCGATACTTCTCTTGGCCTTCTATGGGTCTATAAAGTTTATTCGCATTTAAATCAAATCTATGCCCATTGTGAACCAACTTATCCCTTCGCAATAGATGTCGAATGGCATTTTGTGTTTATTTGACAACACCATCATCTAGATCACCGCCTAGAGTGATGATTTCCAAACTGTCCCTCGAATTTTCACTCTAATTTTAAGCAATAATATTGGATTCAACATTGTGTCTCCTTTTATGTCTTGAGGCAATTGTATCTAAATGAACAACCTATTGATTAGGAATGGAAACACCCTCATCCATAGTTCTTTTGGAAGAGTGTTTCTTACTCTTACCTGTAGAAGTAACATCCTCATCAACAACAATTCGTTGATCATGTTCAATTGAGCGAGACATCTTTTTAAATGTAACCTTCTTAGGTACTTCATTTGATTGTTGGACACCTTTTTCCTTTCTATGGTTGTACTTCTCCAGTTTGAACATTTTGAACTCGTCATTTCTTCTTTGATGTTTCTCCCTTCTTTGGTTCTTCTCCCTTCTAAAGAGTGGCATTAATGAAATCCATAGGATTTTCTTCTATAAAATAATTTCTGTTCAAAATATGGGAAAGTCGCATAGCAAAATCCTACACAATTAAAACATTATTGTATGAAATTTATTACATTTTCATTTCATCCAAATTATAGCAAATTCAAAAACATATAAAAATATAGAAACTTACACTCTTGCGCTCAATATCGTGCATGACTCCTACACTAAATTTTATGAGAATTTCTTCGACCTTATGGTTTGAAACCTTCAAACAATATTGGATTTTGGATTACGTCTTAGGATGTTTCACTAGTGCATAAACAACCTCTTTACCCGACACCAAAAAAATATCTCACAACAATCCCAATGAGTTATAATTTGTTTTGAGATATGCAAATGTAGCACAATATAAGTGAATACTGTTTAGGTTTCCTTGATATTTCTCTTTTAGAAACCAAGAATACTCCATTTTCTCTTCCTCTGGTGCATGTCTCCATTCTCTAGAATTCTTGGTTTTTAAATCCTCAATGGATATAACTTCATCACGAGAAACATTTGGAGATGGCTCAACTATTTTTTTCGATGAATTCATCATCGATCTTGCTCTAGAGATGTTTACTGATAGCCTCCTTGATTACATTTTCCTTATAGTCAATTTTTTTTTAGTATATATTTAAAAAAAAAACAAGTGTTCTCTAAAAAAATTAACATAAATTAAAAAAAGACGTAATTTTCTTTTTACAATTTTGTGCACACTCCCTTGGGTCGTGGGGAGGAGCTAGATCCTCCCCTAGGCCCCCTTTGGGTCCCCAAAGTGCTTCCCTTTGGGAACCCAAAGGGGACTTGAGGTGAGGAGAGGAGATCCTCCCATGTGCACCCAAAGGGGTGGCCCTAGGGTAGACCCCTTTGGGCATACGGGGGAGGATTTATCTCCTCCCCTTGGGACCGATTTGGGTGACAAGGGAGGTTCTCTTCTCCTCTCCTCGGGGGCCTAATACATAGCGCATAAGGCCATGTATTGGGTGCTCCAGGGGAGGAGCGCATATCCTCCCTCATGCATGTTGATGTATATGTAACTTCTGAATGTATTTCACATATATTTATATTGTATTCCTATAGAGATGGTATTATTCCTCTATAAGGAAGTGTCGTCATTTATATTGTAAATGTTGTAACTTATACTTGATGGGTTATTAGACCACCTTGTTGGGGTCGGCCCTGTATAAGTCATGTGGGTCAAAGGGTTATTAGACCACCCTATTGGGTGTTGGCCATGTGGGTCAAAGGGTTATTAGACCACCCTATTGGGGGTCGGCCCAGTCAGCATTATGTTATGTGGTTAAGTTCGAGCCTACATGAGTTAGGTAAAAAGGCAAGTCAAGTCAAATATAAATAGAGTGCGGGAGGCACTCTATTTGTTCACTCACTTCTCACTCATGCACTCAAGGAGGAGTGGCGCACTTATGGAGGAGGAGGATCTGCTGCTAGGTTGTGTCTATCTCTTATGGTTGGTTGTATCATTGCTCTATCTATCTCTGAGGAAGTTATTGGGGTTTTTCACCTTTATGGTTTTTCCCAAGTAAATCTTTGTGTCTCTTGTGTGCTTGCATTATTGTCTCCATGATTGATATGCTGTAGATATGCTGTACATGTTGTTCTCTCAGTTAAGATCCTATATCAGATTGAAGTAAATTCAGAAAATTTAACATGGTATCAGAGCTAGCCTGAAAGAAGGCATGATATGGCATGTATGACACTTGTTGAACTTACAATGCTAGGGCTTGATATAGTAAAAACCAGTCATCGTAGTACTTTCGCTATAAATCCGTTTTGGCGAAGGTTTCAGATCTGAAATCTTTACAGGTCGAAGATTAAATATCCAGGTACCTTATGTCCAAAGGACAACCTCTAATTCGTTGTACTTTGTGATTTATGATCTGTACAATATAGGGTTTCTGCCTCTTCCATATCTGAGTCAAAATCAGGTGACCTTGGGAAAAAGGTCATAACGTGGGCTAGGAAGCTCCAAATGAAATTTAGTAAAAAGTGATAGGTATTACACGGACTGTACTATCTTAGAAAATTTTTTCAGAGGCCGAAGTTGAACCAGTGACACGTGGCATGCCGTACAAGTTCACTCTCCTATATTATCCCAAAACAGGTCACGTTGCGACATTTGGCATAACTCTCTCTCAGAGAATCCAATTGAGGTCAAACCTGTCAGGATGGAAATATAACAGGTCAGGCTATCTCAAGAAACGTTTTCAGACCCTGTGGATCAAAAAATTCGGAGGTACACCAGAAACAATCAGGTACATATTTCTGTCAAAACAGAATTATTTTTGAGTACCTTCATTCATGGCTTCCGGAATTTAGGGCTTCGTAGAAAGTTGGAATTTTTGTAATCCGAGACCACGGCTGGATGCTACTCATCAAAATAGAAATTTAGAGACCAAGATCAGTATTTTTGGTTGGGTAGAAGGTCGGGCTTGATCAAACCCTAGTTCGGGACTTTGATCAGAAAAGTGGAAAAGTAGGGCTTTTGTAAAAATGGGAATTTTTGAAATCTGTGACCATGGCTGGAAGCTCCTCAGAAAAATAGAAGCTTAGAGCTTTGGATCAAACCTTTTGATTGGGCAGAAGATTGGGCTTCATCAAACCCTAGTTCAGAGTCACGTCTAGTGAATCCAGAAGTCTCAAAGGAAAAATTGAGGAGTGAAACTTTGCAGTTTTCAAATTCTGAATATACCAGCTTGATCAGCTTATCAAGGCGCATATTTCTATCCTTTCGGAAGTTTGAAATTCAAAGTTTGAATTTTTGGGGTTTCTCTGACAAACCCATATCCAGCTCCAGGTCCAGTTCTTGCAAATCAAGTGGATTGGGTTAATCCTAGAAGAAGATGGATTGGTCACCTGCACAAGTGAAGATGTTCCTGTTTCAGAGGGAGATAAGGCTAAGGCTTTACATAAGGAGATTACAAGCGATCTCGACAGGTATGACTCATCAAGGTATGTTTTGAGATTTGTTCTTGATTAAGTTTATGGTATGTTTGTCTTCATGTTATTACGGTTAGTACAATCTTGATTTTAGATTTGTCGTATCACCTTAACAAAATTATGAATGCATGATAGAAAATATTCATTGATTAAGGTGTTGACACTTATGATTGTACTAATGCATTATGGTGTTGTATGAGGTTTATGTTGTCTACTAACATGAAAGGTACATCAAGAAAGACAAATCATGTTCTGGTCCAAGAACATATGGTCATGATAACATGAGGACAAAGATTCATCCATTGTCATGGATCTCATAGAAGATCCATTTACGAGGTATGTATAACTTGGTTTTGTAATGGTTAACATATGAGACATGTAGGTTACTAGCACAAGTCACTGAAGAGAACCAAAAGACATTATGCGGGTATGTTAGACATAAACTAGCTAGCATGCTAATCCAGGTATGTTTTTCCTATATCAAGCTAGAATCCTACCTTGGTTTAGGATCTTATATTGTTGTGTTGTTGATAATGATTATTCATGAAGTCATAGGTTTGAATAATCATGGTTGTATGCATATTATGTTTCTTATCATAATTGATGATATGACTAACCAGAAGAATCATGAAGGTATAGGTTTGAATAATCACAGGTCTTATGCATATTATATCTCTTATCTTGATTGATGATTCAACTAACCTGATGAGTCATAGGTTTGAGTAATTACACATTTAGACATGCTATGTTTCTTATGATTTGACTAACCATAAGAATCCTACATAAACCTTGAATGCTAATGCTTATTATTTTCTGTTTGAAATGATCATGACTATACATGCTTGAGATTATTGTGTTTTAATAATATACTAATGAATGTATGATTTTATATGAGATCACAAGGATAACACAATACTAATAAGCATGCATAGGGACCAAGGATGAATATGAGTTCAAGAACAGGTAATCCAGGAATCAAAGATTAAGAGGGAGCACACTCCAGTTGTTCCTGCAAGAAAGCAAAGGAACACACTTCAGTAGTTTCTGCAAGGATGCAAATATTCAGAGGGAGTTGACCATCTTTCCACAACAGAAAGCTGTAGAAGAAGCTACTTCAGATTAGGACTCCAGCAGCTCCTGCAAGAAAGAGAAGACTGAGAGGGAGTCCACCCAACGAACAAACAAAGCCTGTTTTGTAGGAAAGACCGTATATCTTCACCTACAAAAGGACTACAACATTTGTTCCAGCAACAAAGATATATATTGAAGATATTGAAGTTCCCAGGATCTGGGATGAAGAAATGGAATGCCATGATCCGTCGATCATGAATAACGATGTTTGGGATGCGGTCCCAAGAGATGAAGGGAAGTCTGTTGTGACTTCCAAATGGAACTATCAGATCAAGCATGTTGCAGATGGAAGCATTGAGAAATATAAAAGTGATGAAATAGAAGATGCACCAGATGGATTTCAAGACAGCATGGTGTAGTCATATATGTGTGCAGAAATTGGTATGGTAGGATAGACAGCTTTCTATCCCGTTTGGGCTTTACCAAGAGTAAAGCGGATTCCAACCTTTACTACAAGATTGAGGAAGGGAATCCTGTGATTCTACTACTGTATGTGGATGACCTATTTGTGACAGGAGATGACAGACTGATTGCAGATACTAAGAGGAAGCTTGCAGCTGAATTCGATATAAAATATTTGGGAATGATGCACTATTTCCTAGGTATGGAGGTGTGGCAGAGTGCAGGTGGGATCTTCCTTGGTCAAGGGAAGTACACAGTAGATATCCTGAAGATATTTGGGATGATGGATTGCAAGGCCATGGCCACACCTATGGCATCGAATCTGAAGCTTCTATGTGATGCTTCATCTGAGCCGGTTGATGTCTCCATGTATCGTCAGATGATTGGGTCCTTGATGTACCTGACAAACACGAGACCAGACATTTGCTTTGCTGTGAACACATTGAGCCAGTTCCTGACGGATCCGAGGAGTGTTCACCTGGTTGCTGTAAAGCATGTTCTGAGGTACCTGAAGGGTACAGTGGATTATGGGCTCAAGTATGAAGCGAATCAAAAGTTTAACCTGCAGGGTTATGTCGATTCAGATTGGGCTGGCAGTGCTGCAGATAGGAAGAGCACATATGGGTGTTGCTTCAGTATGGGATCAGGTGTGATCTCTTGGTTTAGCAGGAAGCAGTCCTGCGTAGCACTGAGTACAGCTGATGCAGAGTATGTTGCAGCCTGTTCAGCTAGTTGTGAGGCAGTATGGCTATGGAAGCTACTGTCTGAGTTATTTGATCTCCCGTTGGAGGCTACTGGTATCTTCTGTGATAACCAGAGTTGTGTGAAGCTGTCCGAGAACCCAGTGTTTCATGACAGGTCGAAACACATAGAGATCAAATATCACTATATTAGGGATATGGTGCAGAGAGGAGCTGTGAAGCTCCTGTATGTTGCGATGGACGAGCAGATTACAGATGTGCTGACGAAGCCACTAGCCAGGGTGAAGTTCGAGTACTTCAGAGAGAGGCTTGGCGTGCTTCAGATCGAGGATACTTTGAAGAAGAAGTGATGGACACATTTGCTGAAGCCATTCCAAGCATGTTGGAAGGGGGATCCTTCACATGGCTGTGGATGTAAGCGCTGGATGATGAGCATCAGGATGATGTTCTGGTTTCTGCTTGGATATGATCAGTTGGATCATTATATGTATGTACGTATGCATCATGTTGGATGCTGGATATGATCAGTTGGATCATTTATATGTATGTACGCATCATGTTGGATGCTGGATATGATCGGTTGGATCATGTGTATGTATTTTGTATGAACGCATCATGTTGGATGCTGATGGATACATTGTGTGGATCATGTATCTTTGTATGATCAGGTAGATCATGGATGCTGATGGATACATTGTGTGGATCATGTATCTTTGTATGATCAGGTAGATCATGTATGTTGATGGGTACATTGTGTGGATCATGTATACTTGTATGATCAGGTAGATCATGTATGTTGATGGGTACATTGTGTGGGTCATGTATATTTGTATGATCAGATAGATCATGTATGATTGATGGATACATTGTGTGGATCATGTATCTATGTGTGCATCAGATGGATGCATTGTATGATCAGGATGATCGTGGATGACGAGCTTCTCCAGATGACATGCAGCAGGATGTTGTAGTGATGATGATGAGTATCAGATGATACTTTGTGGCCGTGGATCAGGTTGTGCAGGAAAGCATGTAATTTGTGCCCTGGGAGATCTGCAGATGGTCTTTCGAGGTTTTGCCTATGGCATGTAATTTGGTGCCCTGGGACATCTGGCAAATGCTCTTGCGAGGTTTTGCTTGGGAGGACATGTAATTTGTGCCCTGGGAGATCTGCAGATAGTATTTCGAGGTTTTGTCTATGGCATGTAATTCGGTGCCCTGGAATATCTGGCAGATGCTCTTGCGAGGTTTTGTCCTATGGCATGTAATTTGCTCCTGGGAGATCTAGACAGGATGAAAAAGGCCTCAGATGCTTCAGCCAGGTTTTGCCATGACCACATGTAATTTGCTCCTGGGAGATCTGGATAGGATGAAAAAGGCCTCAGATGCTTCAGCCAGGTTTTGTGGTGAGATCACATGTAATGTGCTCCTGGGAGATTTGATAGGTAGAGTCGCGTGCTCGTAATAGCCTGGGATGCTTCAGCCAGGTTTTGTGATGGGTCACATGTAATGTGCTCTTGGGAGATCCTACAGGTAGAGCTGTGTGCTTGTAATAGCCTGGGATGCTGCAGCCAGGTTTTGTGACGCACGTAATAAGTCCTGAGGATTCCACAGTATGGCCAGTGATGATGAAGACCTGCAGGTGGTGGGCCTACATCCAGTATGAAAAAGGACTGGCTCTGTAGAACTTCCTATGACGAGTAGATTCAGAGATTGATTGAGATAGAAGCAGCAGTGACGATGATGATGACTCAATGACGATTATCCAGTGACGATGATCCAGAGAAGATGACTTGTGCTAGAAGAACTATGCTGAGAAATACCTTCCTAGTTAAGAGGGAGTGTTGATGTATATGTAACTTCGGAATGTATTTCACATATATTTATATTGTATTCCTATAGAGATGGTATTATTCCTCTATAAGGAAGTGTCGTCATTTATATTGTAAATGTCGTAACTTATACTTGATGGGTTATTAGACCACCTTGTTGGGGTCGGCCCTGTATAAGTCATGTGGGTCAAAGGGTTATTAGACCACCCTATTGGGGGTTGGCCCAGTCAGCATTATGTTATGTGGTTAAGTTCGAGCCTACATGAGTTAGGTAAAAAGGCAAGTAAAGTCAAGTATAAATAGAGTGCGGGAGGCACTCTAGTTGTTCACTCACTTCTCACTCATGCACTCAAGGAGGAGTGGCACACTTATGGAGGAGGAGGATCTGCTGCTAGGTTGTGTCTATCTCTTATGGTTGGTTGTATCATTGCTCTATCTATCTCTGAGGAAGTTATTGGGGTTTTTCACCTTTATGGTTTTCCCCAAGTAAATCTTTGTGTCTCTTGTGTGCTTGCATTATTGTCTCCATGATTGATATGCTGTAGATATGCTGTACATGTTGTTCTCTCAGTTAAGATCCTAGATCAGATTGAAGTAAATTCAGAAAATTTAACAATGCATCCAACGGGTGTTCCCTAGGGCCTCCCATTTGGGCGCATGAAGGAGGATTTACGCTCGTCCATTGTGCATCCAAAGGGTGTGCCCTAGCCCAAAGGATTTTTTTTTAATAATTTTTTTTACGTTAAAATTAAAAAAATTTACATTAGAATTTTTTTTTTTTTTTACATTACCTAAAAATGAAAATTTAACTAACCTTGAAAACATTTGAAGCTCCTCCGTTGAATCTCCTTGGTGGTATTGAAATATCTTGTATATTTCTCCAATGTATTTAATTATTGTTTACAAAAGGTGACAGTAGAAAGCAAAAATGTGTTTATAGAGCATAAATTGAGTTTCATTTTATTGCTTTATGAATATGGGATTAAAAAAAATGATAACAACACACAAAAAAAACATTGCTAAAATAAATATAAAATAGACAAATTTATTATTAAAAAACCTAACCTTCAAAGCACTATTAAATTGCTCCAACTTCAAACGTGAATAGTAGAAAAACAAAATAGTTTATATAGCTAATATTAGGTTTAAAATTACTTGTTTTATGAATGTGGGATTAAAAAAAGTTTAATTAGCTAATGCATTATTACTAAATTTAAATAGGATGGCTTTAAATGAAATTTTACTAGTGTTATGAGTGGTATTTAAAAATTAATGTAAATAACCAATATATTATTACAAAGTTTATATGGCATAGTTTACCTGTGATTTAATTAGCATTATTACAAAGTTTTTATATGATAGATTAGATTAATTTTAATTGTTTAATGAATGCGTTACAAATGTGCGATTTATTTTTGTAGCGAAGTTTTGCAAGGAAAATTTCGTTCTTTTAGCTATAAGATTGTCAGGGGTTGATAGTTGCACCATTCTACTTTTTGGTGAGGAGTGTGGGAAAATTTCATTTTATTTTCTATTAAGATTGTATTATCATTATACTTTATAGTGAGAAGTCATGGACTCATCTGAATTAGTCCCAATTTCTGAATATGCACATGAAGACAATGGAAATTTTCCTTCGAACGAGGATTTCACAGGCATAGATAATGATTTTCCTCCAAGTGAGGATTTTAAAGGCACTAATGATGATGATGATGATGATTATGAAGACATTATTCCAACTGAGTATTTTAAAGTCATTGATCAGGATGCTGACAATTTTCCTCCAAGTGATGATTTTCAAGGCACCAATGATGGTTTTCCTCCAAGCGATGATTTTCAAGGCACGAGTGATGATTTTCCTCCAAGCGAGGATTTTCAAGGTACCAACGATGATTTTCCTCCAAGTGAGTATTTTGAAGGCACCAACGATGATTTTCCTCCAAATGAGAATTTTCAAGGCACCAACGATGATTTTCATCCAAGCGAGGATTTTCAAGGCACCAACCATATGATTTTACTCCAAATGAGGATTTTCAAGGAACCAACGATGATTTTCATCAAAGCGAGGATTTTCAAGACACCAACAATGATTTTCCTCCAAGCGAGGATTATCAAGGCACCAAAGTTGAT
Organism: Larix kaempferi; assembly: GCA_027924585.1. Taxonomy (NCBI): domain Eukaryota; kingdom Viridiplantae; phylum Streptophyta; class Pinopsida; order Pinales; family Pinaceae; genus Larix; species Larix kaempferi. The sequence continues at coordinate 12,470,877 of BSBM01000344.1, forward strand.
TTTCCTCCAAGTGAGGATTTTGATGGGACCGATGATGATTTTTTTGAGGATGAAGGTACCAATAATGGTGTAGATGATTTTCTTCCAAGCGAGGATTTTAATGGTGTAGTAGGAAATTATCCCTACGGATAGGTAGAATCCCTCTTGGATATGTGAAGGTTCTCTAGATCCCTAATCCAAGACAGAAGCAAAAAAAATGAACTCTAACTTTCTCCTAGACCTAGGCTCTATGCATACAACAATACAAGAAGGAAGAAGAGTGAAGGAGAGTAGATGAATTACCTTCTTACTGATGGTTGTCATTGTTGCTCCATATTTTAGGTTTGATGTCCAAAGCTCCAATGTTGAGTAGATAATGTAGAGACAACAAAAGGGACTACCTTCCTTTTACAAGTAAAGCATAAAGCAACCTACTTACTTTGAATGCAACAAGAGTAAGCATACATGTAAATGAACACACATATGGGATAAATAATCCAAGTTGTATTAATGGAAAGCCACAAAGAAGCATGTAGAATGGTATACCTTACTTGCGACAACAATTCCTCTAAGCTTCCCTTCCAGACCCTTTGAGAATCAAGCTAACATAAGGATGGCATCTCCAAGCATACTTTCCATGTGTGGGATTCAAGGTAGGAGATTCATTTATAGGATTTGGGAGCCCAAATCACCATGGAGAAATGTTTGGATCACAAGAGAATATCATGGATCATGAGAGGATTAACATACTTAGGATGGTATGGAGAAGAGGATTTGAAGGGTAGATCTAATCTCCAAAAATCACTCTCAAATATTGATCCTAAACTCACGGAAGAGTGGTTGGAGGAGATTTTATTTCCCCTAAAGAGAGCCACAAAGTGACAAAGAGGATATTGTCTCTCCCTAGACAACTGGTAGGGGGAGAAAATTCTTGTTCATGGCTTAAAATAGGGTTGTTTGGAGTGGATTTCAACATCCTAACGATGGATTTCTCTTCCCAATATGTTGAGGGACCATCATAGGCTTTAGGTTTCCCTCTAGAACACCTATAGGAAGCATAATAATCACATTTTCATGGTGATGAAATAAACAACTCAAGGAGGACACTCAAATGTGACATTTGAGGTGCAACAAGTGCCCCCTAAAGTGTGACATAAAAAAAAATCCGATGGCTGAAACACTTTACCAAGATATATGTGCAAAGGAGTGTCTAGAAGAGAGACTGAAGAAGTTGCAAGCAAATACCAAACAATATATCTACATCATCCCTGAGGTGGGCATACCCATGCTCAAAACAAATTGACTCAAAGACACGACTGGCGACCATTTCATTGCAGATCCATGATAGCATTGACTTAGGATACGACTACGGACATACAATGTGGATCCATACCTAAATGATTGGAAAAGAACATGGATACAATAATACAAGGTAGATTCATGATATATTAATGACATAGCCATGAATCAATACAAAGTGGATTTGTGTGACAATATACATATCAGTTCCAACATGATATCCATGTAGGAACCTACTCAAAAAATCTCCATCGTGACCCAAGTAAAGTACATAACAAGAGTTCCTAGGGTCTTCAACCCGATCCCGAAGTGATATGATTCTAGCCATGTGAATAAAGGTATTAAAGTCACATGGTAGAAACCACTTGATTACTGGTCATTGATGTAAAGAATTAACACGTGTAAGGGAAATCATCGATAATGTTAATGAATCCCAAGGTATCCTAGTACATTATAATGAATGTGAATAAGTGAGTTGAAGTTGAATACTCGTGGAATCACCCAATCATAGGTCAATGATGCAAACCTACTATCGAAAGTGAGGAGACCTTCCATTGAGGCATGTAGGACCCAAGGTACTAAATGGTTTCTAAGTCTAATTCTTGGATGATGTGTTTGAGTCGATAGGAATAGACTCATCGAAGGATGGCCATGATGTATCCCACATCATCGACATGAAACTGACACAGGAAAGTGATGTAAAGTAGTGTATTAAATGAGCATAAATTTACACAAGGATGAAGGTCGATAGAACTGTAGAAAGGCTGACTCAAGTTAACTTTTGCTTGAACATTGGATGGCACGACAAGTGACTTGGTAGCATTGACTCAACAAGATAAAGACCAAAACATAATGTGACAATGATTGAGTCATTCTTTGGGTGGATTGAAGGAGTAAGGTGACTCATGGAATTGGTATAACTAAGAGACAATCAGATTACCCAACTGTAAGGCAAAATGAAAACATGTGCCATGTTCAAGGGTGACAACAAGCTGCCATAAAGCTTTCCAACAAAACTAACCTATTTTCCCCAAATTTCCCCCCTTCATGATTGATGAGTAGCTCTTTATAATTTTTAAACGAGCTTGAGGAGGATAAAAGATGCCTGGTATAGCTCATCTTAGATGAGTCCCTCATCATACGTTTAAAGAACTTGAAGAAGGAGGGGTTGGGTCCCACATTGACCCTTCGATGCATTGTTTATGAGTCCAAAGAAGGTAAAATCGGTTGTCTTTTCACATTTAGAGAGTCTAAAAAGAACCTAAAGAAGACTCCAAAATGGTTCTTCTTTGTAAAATTAGTCTCCTTGCCCGAAAAAAGATAAAAAAATACAAGAGAGAACTCTTCTAGTCAATGATAAATCATAGTATTCCTCTTTTGTAATTAGTCCAAATGGTATGAAAAAGGTGTAAACTATCACCGAATGGAGGTCCTTTTAAATAATTTCATGAGCATGAAAGAAACAAGTTTGCTCAACAATATTTCATGTTTAGGGAGTCTGGAAAGGTCTTAAATAGGACTCCAAAGAGTTCCTTTTTTGTCACTAGTCTAACGAGGCCGAAAAAGGGATAAATTATAACTCAAGAGATGAATTTTTCATGGTTGATAACTGAGTATGACAAAGGTTAAAAGTACACTCAACACAGTTCCTTTTCCATAAATAGTCCAGTGAGGCCGGATAAAGAGATAAACCTATACTTGTCAGACACTTCCTTATTATTTTACAAGTACAAGAAAAGTGGATTAAACTTGGAAACTATTTTACTTGTTTTTAATGAGTATGATTATGGTATCAAAATCACTCAAAATATTTCTCATGTTTTAGCTAGAGCACAAAAAAGTCAAAAGTAAGCTCAGCACCTCTTACTATTTTTAATGAGCTTGAAGATAGGTGAGAAGAATGCTCAAAGTATCTGCTTTATGAAATCTTCTCAGAATGTCTGCTTCATTATTTAATGAGCTTGAAACAGAGAATGAACTATGCTTGGAATGTATGCTTCATTTTCTAACGATATTGAAACATAAAATAAACTGTGCTCGAAATGATACCCATTGGTGGGTTTTCTCCAAATGTGATGTCCATAGGTTGTAACTATTGGAATATTCTCACCATCATTTATGTATTTGCATGCATTATGCATGCATGCATGCATACTACATGCATCCAGTCATCTGCGTGGTAGTCTCCCAACACCTAGTCCTCAATTTTGAGCCCCCTGGAGCCTATCTCTAGCCATCAGTTGGCCTCCTACCTAACTAGTGCACATTTTTTCATCATCTGGATACTAATGCACCCTACTACACACATCTAGGACCTCATCAGTCAGTTCATACATTGATCAATCAGTTCTTGCATTGATTTCCCAGTTAACTGACTGTAGCTCCCAGTTGTCTATACCGGAGTGCCACTTGACTACTGATAGTATGCCATGCGCCTTTGGAGTCTCCTTCCCTTGATTAGTGCTCACATGCATCAGTTAGACTCAGTTAGACTCACATTTGAATGATCTTTGACTATCGGTGGCCACTACCACTGATTGGGTGATGGTTCCAATGCAGTCCAAGCCATGCCTTGAGGAGAATTCGAATCACCTTTGGGGTAATCAAATTCATTCTATTCTACTCTCATATTTTTTCTAGCTTACAATTGATGAATGCAATTACAATAGTTTTCCATATTCTTTGAGTTTCATGTGTGAATTGTGATTCATTTATCTTCTATTCTTCTCTACAATTCTTGAGTGAAATTGTGAGGTTTGTTCAAGCTAAAGTGACCTCTCCTGTAGAATTTCACATGGTATCAGATCTTGTTACAAATTTTCATGTTGCAACAGTTGCAGCAGTTTAGTGAGCATATGATTTTCAGTAGAGCACCAGAAGCCTCTGGATTTCCACAACAAATCCTAGTGCTATTGTCTTGAATTCACTGGAGCAATCCAGTGAGGTCTAGCCAGGTGTGAAGGATCCAGTCACATGTGCTCACTGTCCTAAAGCAATGTTCTTTATATTCTGTAACAAATCTCCAGCCAAAATTTCATTTGTTTTGCAGGTTATTCCATCTACAGATTCAAATTCAACAACTACCATGGATCTAAAAATGACCTCCTTCAACTATTTCGAATGGAAATCCAAGAACATCTTCATGAAGTCCAAAAGTCTTTCTAGAGTGTTGAATGGGAAAATAGTCGAACCTATGGGTGCTACTGAGAAATCAAAGTATCTTGATAGACTTGATGAAGCAGTTGGACTGCTACTCCTCAGTATTTTCGATCTACATTTTCATATCATTGATCTCAAAACTCCTAAAGAAGTTTGGGACAAGCTTGAAACTCTATTTGGGAAGAAAGATGATTTGAAGGGTCACCAATTAAAAAATGAGCTTATCTCTCTGAGCCCTAGGAGTTTCGACTCAGTCAATGATTTCTTCACTAGATTCAAAAATTTGGTTTCTCAACTAAAATATTATGGAATTGAGAAAGAAGAGAAGCAACTAATCCTATCCATTCTGTCAAAATTGGGCCTTGATTACTCAGTTTTTGTCTCCACCTTCCAGTTAGCGAAACTATCCATTCCAAATTGGAATATGCCCACTCTTTTTGCATTCATTCTGTCTCTCTCTCAAGAGTAGGATAAGCTTGTGCAAAAGGGAGTGATCAAACCAAGGGTGGATTCAACACTTGCAGTTGCTGAAGGGAAGAGAGCGAATGGAAAAGGGAAGCAAAAAGATAAAGAAATAAAGTCGAATGAGAAAAATCCAAGAGAGGCTCCCTATCAGTCAGAAGGGGCTTCGAAGTCCAAGAAAGGAAAGCAATCTCACAAGGATAAATCCAAATGTCCTTATTGTAATAGAGGATTCGATCCTGAGAGTACCTGCATGAAGAAGACAATAGATCTAATGGCTCAGCTTCTTGAAAAGAACAACCTTCCAGTACCTATAGGTGCTAGGAGGAAAGAAGCTGAATCTTCAATATTTGAGGACAAGGGGAGGTTCCATGCACTCATGGAAGGTGCTTCAAAATATTCCTCCTTCATCATTGATTCTGGAGCATCAAGACACATGTCTTCCTCCAAAAATCTCTTCTTTGGTTTTGAATCCATAGTTGGCCCTTCAATCTTGTTGGGGAATGATTTTGAGGTCTCCTCTGAGGGGATTGGAAGGATCAACCTTGAGCATGGGTAATTCAGTGATGTACTCTATCTCCCTACTCTTACCGCCAACCTACTTTCAGTCTACCAGATGACCCATACTGGAGTACCCAAGAAGGTGATCTTCACTCCAAATGAGGTCTAAATACAAGAGATGTCAACTAGAAACATCATTGCAAAAGGTGTTGCTGATCACAATTCGAAACTCTATGAGTTTTCTCATTTCCTACCTTACTCCAGATAGTCTAATCTTCACACACATGCAAATGAAGATAGTAGACTCTGGAATGAAATATTTGGGCATCTCAACTACAAGTATATGCAATACATGCACACTCAAAATATGGTTGAAGGACTAACCAATATCAAGTTTGCTAAAGGCATCTGTAAAGGTTGCTTGAATGGAAAAGATCCAAAGCATAAGGTTGAGAAAGGGAATGCTCACAATGAAGAGAGAATGCTAGATCCAGATCCACAAGAACCTGAAGATATAGAACCTAAAGATCCAATTCCTCTTTCCAAATGGGCTTCCACCACTCTTTCATCCACAAATGATCTTGTTGGAGATCCAAAATCTCGGAGAAAAAATAGATTTGACTTTCAAGATACAAGGATTGTACTCTATCACACAGATCCATTTCTTCCTGAGAGATGCTTTCTTATGATTGGATCAGATCCAAAAAACTTCTTTGAGGCCTCCCAAGATCCAATATGGGTAGCAGCTATGGATGAAGAGTATCAATCTCTTCAAAGAAATGAAACTTGGGAGCTTGTTTCTCTCCCTCTTGGGAGGAAGATTGTTCAATGCAAGTGGGTATACAGAACAAATATGGACTCAGATGGGGTCACAAGCAAATACAAGGCTTGATTGGTTGCAAAGGGTTTCTCCCAAGTCCATGGGATTGACTATTCCGAGACATTCGCTCCTGTTGCTAAGATGGATTCCATCCGTCTTGTTCTTACTCTTGTTGCATCCAAGCATTGGGAAGTGCATCACATGGATGTCAAGAGTGCATTTCTTCATGGATATCTAGAGGAGGATATCTACATGAAGCAACCTGAAGGGTATATTGATGACTCTTCATTAGTGTGCAGATTGAGGAAGTCCTTGTATGGGATCAAGCAAGCTCCCCGAGCTTGGTATGAAGAGATGTACTACTTCCTATTGTCACAAGATTTTCAGAGGTGAAAATCTGTTTCGAATGTATATATGAGACATGATGGTAACTCCCTACTCCTGATTGTTCTTTATGTTGATGATCTATTGATTACAAGGAGCAAATCGTCATGCATTAGATCTATCAAAATAGCTTTGCACAACTCCTTCTCTATGTCAGATCTGGGACTGCTAAAGCAGTTTCTTGGTCTTGAAGTCACTCAGAGTGATTCAGGAATCAAGGTTGCACAGTCCAAATATGCATCAGATCTACTTGACAGGTTCCATATGAGCGAATGCAAACCAACAACATTTCCTTTTCTTTCAGGGATCAGCCTTGATGATGGTTCTTCCACACCTATGGTGGATAGTACTTTGTATCAATACTTGATTGGGAGTCTATTGTTTCTTACACACACTTGCCCTGATATATCCTATGCAGTTAGTGCTGTCTCTAGATACATGCATGAGCCTCATGAGCTTCAATGGAAAGAAACAAAGAGGATCTTGCATTATGTGCAAGGGGCGAAGAGATATGGTCTTCAATATGTAGCTGGGTCTCCTCTGAACCTAGTTGGGTATACAGACTCAGATTGGGATGGAGACAACTCAGATTGAAAGTCTACATTTTGTTTTGTTTTCATGATTGGATATGGACCTATCTGTTGGTCGAGCAAAAAGCATAATTCTCTAGCTCTTTCTTCAGCAGAGGTTGAGTACAGAGGTGCAATGAATGCAACCACACAATGTATCTAGTTGCGGAGCATCTTGTCAGAGTTTGGGATTCCATTCAGTACTCCACCAGTCATCTATTGTGACAATCATAGTGCTATCAGGATTTTTACAGATCTGGTTCTGAGACAGAGAACCAAACATATTGAGATACACATGCATTGCATCCGAGTATTGGTGCATGATCATATGATCACACTGCTCTATTGTCCTACAGAAGAGTAGATTGCAGATATCTTAACTAAGTCCTTCTCGGTGAAGAAGTTCACTTACCTCCAATCCCTTCTTGGGGTGAGTGATGTACATGACTGATTAGCTTACTACAGTCTATCTTGAGGGGGGGCTTTCTTCCCACTGGGTTTTCCCTCTTTCCTCACTTTATTTTTTAGATTGTTGTATGGGGTGACCTTTGGTCTCAGTTACTAGGGCCCTACTATTTTTCAGTTATGTGTTTCCTCATAGTCCGTCTTGAGGGGGGGTGTTGGAATATTCTCACCAGAATTTATGTATTTGTATGCATGCATCCAGTCATCAGTATGGTAGTCTCCCAGCACCTAGTCCTCAATTTTGAGCCCCCTAGAGCCTATATATAGCTATTAGTAGGCCTCCTACCTACCTAGTGCGCATTTTTTTCATCATCTGGATACTAATGCGCCCTGCTACACACATCTATGACCTCATCAGTCAATTCAAACATTGATCAGTCAGTTCTTGCATTGATTGCCTAGTTAATTGACTGTAGCTCCTAGTTGTCTATATCAGAGTGCCACTTGACTACTGATAGTATGTCATGCACCCTTGGAGTCTCCTTCCCTTTATTAATGCTCACATGCATCGATTAGACTTAGTTAGACTCACATTTGACTGATATTTGTCTATCAGTGGCCACTACCACTGATTGGGTGATGGTTCCAATGCAGTCCAAGCCATGCCTTGAGGAGAATTCAAATCAACTTTGGGATAATCGAATTCATTATATTGTACTATCATATTTTTTCCAGCTTACAATTGATGTATGTAATTACAACAGTTTTCCACATTCTTTGAGTTTCATGTGTGAATTGTGATTCATTTCTCTTCTATTCTTCTCTACAATTCTTGAGTGAAATTGTGAGGTTTGTTCAAGCTAAAGTGACCTCTCTTGTAGAATTTCACAGTAACTTTTCCCCAGCATGATTAACAAAAGATATCAGCTTAACTCCAGTATGATGTCCAACGGATGGAGACATGCTTCCTAAGCTTCATTTCGTTTGCTAACTCTTCTAATTCACTCAATTATACTCTTGGTTACTAATATATTCACTAGAGTAGGAAGAAGAAGAAAGAGGATCAAGTGACACAGGCGGAGGAAATGAGGGTTTAGGTACTGGATCTAGTGGAAGAATCGATTCAATGGGAGGGGGTTCTGTTTAATTTTTTAATGAGCTTGAAATAGACAATGAACTATGCTCATGGTCCTTGTCCATGGTTTCCAAGAGGTCTTCATTGGATGAAAGAATAATACTCTGGAAAAAATGCATGCCAAGAGACTTGATAGGGTTAATAGGGGGAGATTAGGATCTAATGCCCCAATTGAAGGGTTTAGTTCATATGGACTAGGTACCACCCAAGGATCATATGATTCAGGGGATTGTTGTACCAAAGTTGAAATTGTATTGATCATGGCAACTTGCGGTGGAGGATTAAGAACATGTAAAGGGAAGACTCCCATTAGCGAAGAGTATTTATACTTCCCCACTCCAACATCCTTATAACAAAGTTTTTGAATGTACCAAAAGAGGAACATTATGGGTAGAGTTGTCATGGATATTTGGCGTACAATAGTCAAGTTGGTCTATCGTAACAATTTTCCCTTGATGGGGAAATTGTACTAAGCAAAATACTGAAGAAGTGACATCAGTCATAATGTAAAATGAATTTCGACCAAATAGAAAATTATAATCCAAGGGTGTGTCTACCACTTCCACATGAATGGAAACGGTGTTTCACCCTAATTCCACGTCTAATAAAGGAGAAAGTCAATACGGTTGAAAGCCGCAACCATCAAATGCTTTAAGTGTTGTAGGAGATTGATTGACATCGGGAGAACTTAGAGCCCTCCAACAGGATAAAGAAATAATGGAAGTAGATGCACCTTCATCCAAGACAGTGCGATGGATGCTTTTCCCACAAACAGTGGTATTAATATGAAACGCAAGTTGGAGGGAAATCCTTGTTTTTAAATATTTCAGATGAAACATAATGGAATTTGATGTTTCTAGATCCATGGCTCCAAGGTCTGACAAAAGCGTTCTACGCTAACTAGGACAGTTCTGCAGAACCTTGACAGTCAACACGACACAACGTGCTTGGGCCAAATCCTCAATAATGTTATAATTATAAGTGGCACAAGCACTTGGATTAAATGTCTCCTTTCGAATGGTGGCCTTGGCCGAGCTCAACACAGGGTCGACAATGTACTTCTCTATTTGAAGAGGGTCCAAAGGAGGGGGAGGAGTAGTGTATGTGGAGGTGGAAGTCTTGTCAGAATTACCTCCGTTAGATGTTTTATCTGGAAGGGGTTCACATGTCTGGGATCTGGTAGTTAAACCGATTGCCTCGTTACAAATGAAAATATCAGCATTCGAGAATGCATCCCCTTGGTGAGGATGATTTTTATTGGCCCCCTATGGGGTATTTGTGTTGTGCGTCACCATTTTTTGATGTTTTGGGGAAAAGGGTTAGTCAAAATTTCCGGTTGGGAGACTCCTTTCAAGAAATTATTGACTTCCTCACGATGACGACAGTCTTTAGTGTAATGGTCACCTTCGCATATCAGGCATGGAAACTTTTCCTTCCTCTTATGTTTGGTTTCAACATTGTTTTCTTGAGTTTGGGATTCTCCTACTGGTTCAAAGGATTTTTGGATTTTTATTTTTTTCTTCTTGCCTCTAGATGATTGAGATGAAGAATTTTGGACTGTATTCACCTCCAAAGTTTGAGCAAGAGACAGAGTGGTTTTGGTGTTGCTTACAATCTGGTGTGGGACTGGAGTAGAGGTAGATTGAGTTTGTTGTCTAGTGGGTTGGGATATAGACCGTGTCTTCACAAAACCCACAATGCCGTCATAAGGAGGTTATGTGGAGGGTCTTGATGGGTCACTTGTGGGATGATGAGAATTAGGGATCAAGTCGTATAATGTGCTCGATTGGGAGTAAACCAAATCCAAATATTGGGCATGACTGATCACCTGATCCTCTGTTACAACACCTCCCATGGAAACATCCCTAGATATAGGTGGCAACAATGACTTTGTAAACCAATCAACTAACAATTGGTTCAGAACAGTAGCTTTAATTAAACTACTGTAATACCCCCAGATTTGACTTGGAATGCATTTAACCAAAATTATGTAAATGATGTAAATATGCTAATGTGAATTACTAGTGCGGATCTCAAGGCCAAGGGCATCCTAGTGAATGGCTAGGAATGTATGATGTATATATTTTATTTGGACTATGTGGTTGGCTTGTTATGCTGATTTAGAATATATGTAAATATTATGTGCATAAATAATAAAATGTTCCAAGAATGGTTGTGTAAGGAGCACCAAAGGGGCTATGATTCCACCAGAGGGGAAGAGGAAAGGGGGTATATTGGAGACTAAATCCTTGCTTCCAAGTTTCAACCTTAGTACTCACCCAAATTCTGTCATGTGCCTTGAATAAGCCAATTATCTCCTTTTTGACTATTCTCCATTCATTGAATGCGTGTGTGAGGTTGGTAGGAAAATTCACCTCATGTAGTTATTGAAGCATGGGGTTAACTGCACTTTTGTGACAATTCTATCATGAAAGAAGTTAGTCTGCAACTACCATGATTCCTATCTTCTACTGTCAAAATTTATGTCAGTTGTTTTTTCACCATTTTCTCATATCCCTTGGAGTCAACCCTCATTATCTCATTCTCACATGTAGATCTACACTAGGCAGAGCTCTCCATTGTTGTCCATGAACATAATAGACTGTTTTGAGCGAAGAAATTCGAATTTGGAGACAATGCTACAGATTTGGAAGGGAAAATGGTTGGATGTAGGTGAGCAGAGAGGTTGCGCAAGTTAGGGACCCTTACCCATCGAGTTCTGCTGCTCATAGGTCCTTGAGAAGCCACAAATTGAAGCTACATGTGGTTCTATAGAAGCACATATTAGATTGGAATTCTTCTATGCACACACTAGAGGCACTGGGTAAGATGGATCACCCAAGAGAACCGTGGATCGGTGAAGGGGATTCCTGAGCCAAGAAGGGTGTTGTGTGGGGTAGGTATTGTGTAAGCCAAGGATGTTAGGGATGAGTGAGACCCATCTATAGATTTGTATGGGAATTTGGCTAAGCAAAGAGAGAGGAATGGGTTGTGGGATGAGAGATAGAAGCCTGTAGGTATTTCCTTCTCCCTGGTGGCCTCATAGCCTAGCTTGGGAGTGGCCTCTTAGTAGAAAGAGTATATGCTAGACAAATTTCCTATGGTTGGGTGGAAAATCACTCTTACACAACCAGTTGCTTGGATATGCATTGGGTAAAGATAAGTATTCTCATGTATTTGAATTTGAAGCGTTTTTATTTAATACCTATAATGTTTATGCTTGTATTTTCATGCTATATGTGTGTGCATAGAGTTTAATTTCATTGTGTAGGTTTATTTACGTTTCCGCACACATTTTATATGTTGAAATTTGTATTATGGATTTGGGGAAAAATTCGAGAGCCCAAAAAAAGTTAATGTCCACTCCTGATGGTCGGATTGGGTGAAGGGAATATTACATCTACATCATCTCCTCCACTTGTGTATATGATCAGAGATATGAGTGGAAGTGGATTGTCTCAACAAAGTTAAGAGATCAGTACCAGTTTCATATCGAATTGGTAATTGAAAATGTGTCAGAAAGTCCATGGCCACAGAGTTGAAATCTCCGAAGAACTGTTGTGGTAATTCAATATACCACTTAGCTGCAGTACTAGTGAAGGTACTTTGACAAAGACTCAAATGAATGGAATCATCCATTAAAGAGTTAGAATAACACCATAAATGATAAGTCATTACATGGTTAATAGGATCTTCACCATTTTTTCGTCAAATTTGGGAATGTCCAATAGGAGTTTGGCAGGTATAGGAGGCCAAAACTGGGCATGTTGAATGGGATCGTTCGACAACCAAGACAAGTCTGGTAGATCGAAAGTAGCCAGAAAAGGTAATTTTTGGTTCAGTTATGGATACTTGTAATATTGATAAGGAATTAGAATACTAGTAGGACCTAAGGTCGGTTGAGATGGAACATTGCAACCTATTGGTCCTCCCATATACATATTTTGGGGGAATTGGGAGGTAGGAACCATGGGTTTCATATCTTGGATAGATAGGACTCCTTGAAGAGGTATACCTGTCATATTGGGTTGACCCCATTGAACATTTGTGGCTCCAAAATATGGAAAAACAGCATGAAGGGGTGTGGTAGTAGCCATAGAGGGGATGGGTTGGGAAATTGGCCCTCCCATAAATAGTTGGCTGCTAGTGAAAGTTTTCCCTGATACTAGTTGTTTTTCTCAAATCGATTGTTTCTCAAAAACTAAAGGTTGATGCCTAGTCGCAAGTTTCCCCCTAGTCATAGCTTCCCCCCCTAGGTAAGATATAAATGGATTTATCATTAGGGTGGTGGAAAGAATTGATGGAATAGTTTGTGTAACTGCCATAATATTACATGTTAAGGGGAGGGAGGGTTAGGTCAAGCTATTGGTGATGGGACTCGATGTTACACCTTGTTGGGATGCTTAATTATAGTAGTATGGTAAGGAAACACTAGGTAGATCACTTGGTGTAAGTCTAGGTAACTCCCTATGAGTAGAGGTGTGACACAAGTCAAATGCGAGAGGGTTTGTGCGCATAAATGGTAAATTTGGGTTCACCTGGCCTACCTGGGGGATACGCTAGGCCAAATAAATTTCCCATAAAGGATAAGGGATGGTAGTATGAGCCACAGTTGTTCCTGTTGGATTATCCATAGTGGGAATCAACGATGTGGTCAACTGATTGGAATATTGAGATGGTGTCAAAATCATATACCAAGGCTGCTTATAATACATTCTAACTGGAAATCAATGAGAACAAGAAGCACCAAAATATATAGTAGAAGGTGATTCTACGAGTAACGGACATGTAGTTCTTGTGAGAGGGTGATTTGTAGGAGGGACGGGGTATTCTATAATAGTTTCAACTTCTCCTTCAAATTGATTGTTGAAGGGACCGATACTTCCAACCTCAGAAGGGGTTCCTTCATTAATAGTTCCCTTGGTGGAATAATGACACGAATGTTGTGAAGGTGGAGGCCCTTTCTCCTCACGGTCCAACCCTTGCATTACATAATATCTTTGCAGACCTCGGTGAGCTAGTGAGAAAAAACAACAATTCCTAGGGCCAACTACGAATGCAAAAAGAACAAACACTTAAAAAGAACTAAAAGTAATCAACCAAGCAATCATTAAGTAAGGGATCTTCCGAAGATGGGATATCAAGCCATCAACGAAGAAACAAGAGGCAGTTACCCACAACTACTCGGTAATGGAATTTGAGAGGTGCAAGTATCGGACATAACCAAGTACCCTCCTAAGGAGCCAAAATTGTGTGTTCCACGTCTATCACAGGTACCGACAACATAACCACTGTAGTCACCTAGGAAAAGCAACTAAGGCTACCACTTCATGCTTGGTTGTTGGGTGGAACGGTCACAGGAGAGTGATTATACGAATAGGAAGGGAAAGTAAGACAATTATCTTAGACCCAAGCAATTCAAATAGTGGTGTCACCCCGAGGAATTTCCACGACTAATATTACTCCCTAACTCACATAACCCCACCAAGAAAGAATGCCGGGGACCGATCCAAACACTCTTTCTGACTTATCCTACCATTTGACTCTTGAGTTAGAGGAGCTTTCCTAACAAGCACTTCATGCTAGTAATGGATTTTCACTCATTAGTGTTCCTAGTCTCATTTAAGTAACTATTGGGAAATTTACTCACTTTTCCTAGCCCAAAAGTCCTAATCCTTAAACTATTGTTGGTGCGCTATAAAATAAAAAAGTCTAATTAATTATATTAGCATGTGATTTATTTTCAGGCTATTATTTACTAAAAAAGAGAAGTTAAAATGAAACTAATGATGTGAATACTCGATTCGAGATCATGCAAACTAAATGAGATGCATAAACCTTGAATTCAATGAACTCTATCTATGGGAGAGAGATAGAGATCTTTTCCATTTTCAATGCAACAAACACTTGATGCCAATGCACTTTTTTCTTTTCCTTTTTATGGATGAGTACAATGCCAAACTAAACTCCAAACATTCACCAAAATCTAAACTTTAATGTGACAAGAAAATCTTTCAAGCAAGCACCAAAAGAATAAGAGAAACTTTTTCTTGTTTTCTTGCTCTCAAAAATCCTAAATTGCATAAAAGAATTGAACTAAATTCTTTGTTTTAATTGAAAATGTTCAATTCTGTTTACAAAATTTTAAGGCGCAAAGAAGATGAAATACTCTTGTACTTTCAAGGATTCTCTAATTTCATGAATAGACTTGAAAAATGACTTCTTTTGTTTCAATTTTGAGAAGATTCAATGCTTCTTCAAAAGAACTTAAAGGAAAATATGAGAGAAAACTTTCAACTTTTCCAATACTTTCTAATGAATAAAAGGACTTGAAATCTAATCTTCTTTGATTCAATTTAGAGACTGAATGACAAATATAACCAATCCAAGGCCAAAGAAGACAATGAAAGCTTTCAATTTCCAAGCGCTTTCAAATTGCACCAAATGACTCATACACTTTAAAATGAAAGCTTTCAATTTCCAAGCGCTTTAAAATGAAGGAATTCAAACACTTTTTCAATCAATCTAAGCTCAAAGAAGATGAAGAAGACAAACACTCACTCAAGGTAACAAAATTGAAAAGAGTTGGATCACCCAAGTGATTTCAATATTGTCACTTACAAACCAATCGAACAAAACAACATAAAATATATTTTTTGAAACCCCAAATATTCAATCCAAATAAGAACAAATGGTAAGGAAGAGTTAGAATAGATCTACAAAATCCCGGGTTTGTACATGATTGGTAATTTCACCCGAAACACATTCAATCAGAAAAATTGGTGTAACAAGGCCCAAACAACACTTCACTTTCCAAACCACTTAAGAAGGTTCCAAACGGATCGAAACAAGCTTTGAGGATGTTAGAATCAATGTTATAGAGGCTTAAATGCCACTGAACAAGAGGAACTAAGTCAGGGAAGTGATGAACTCAATAGGAGACCAAATTGACCTATGTTGGTTTCAAGATTCCGAGGATTGACCAAATACAAAATGGATCTCAAAGGGATTCAAAAAGCAATCAAATGATCAGATCAAAAGCATACACAACTTTAATCAGATAGAAAAGGCTCACACAAACAAACTTGAAGCAAAAGATTGAGCAAAACCAAGCTAACAAAACCAAGAAATGCCCCAATCAGGGAAAGATCCACCCCTTCCCTTCATAGATAGAGTGAAAAAGTGGGATTTTCTCTCCCTAGAATAGTAGCAGAGGGAATTTTTTTTGATATTGTCGCTCCCTAGATAATTGTGAGGCAGTGAAAATCAAGAATTTTTTCTCTGTAAGCTCTTTTGACGGGGGACAAAATTACGGAATGTTGGGAAAATGAATGGTTTTTCCTATATCCAAGAATGGATTATGTCTTAGGCTCGAAATAATTCTCAGTAATGATTAAAGAAGAAAAAACTCAAAATAAAATAACACTTGAAGAGACTAAAACACCCAAGAAATCACTCAAAAGGGTCAAAACTAGGGAAATTCCGTGGTATGGTGGCTGGTTTCTGTACTAGGAAATTCTCCCTATGGATAGGTAGTATCCCTCTTGGATATGCGAAGGTTCCCTAGATCCCTAATCCAAGATAGAAGCAAAACAAATGGACTCTAAATTTCTCCTAGACATAGGCTCTATGCATACAAAAATACAAGAAGGAAGACGAGTGAAGGCGAGTAGATGACTTACCTCCTTACTAATGATTGTCCTTGATGATCTAGACATTAGGTTTGATGTACAAAGCTCCAAAGATGATTAGATATCATGGAGACAACATAAGGGACTACCTTCCTTCTACAAGTTAAGCAGAAAGCAACCTACTTTGAATGCAACAAGAGTAAGCATACATGTAAATGAACACACATTTGGGAGAAATATGCCAAGTTGTATTAATGGAAAGCCATAAAGAAGCATGTACAATGGTATAGCTGACTTGCAGTAGCACTTCTCTGAGCTTCCCTTCCAAACCCCGTGAGAATCAATCTAGCATAAGGATGGCATCTCCAAGCATACTTTTGATGTGTGGGATTCAAGGTAGGATATTCATTTATAGGATTTGGGATCCCAAACCACCATGGAGAAATGTTTGGATCAGAAGAATATATCATGGATCATGAGAGGAATAACATACTTAGGATGGTATGGAGAAGAGGATTCAAATGGTTGAGATAATCTCTCAAAAACATTCTCAAATATTGATCCTAAACTCAAGGAAGAGTGGTTGGAGGAGATTTTTTCTTCCCTAAAGAGGGCCATAGAGAGGCAAAGAGGAGATTGTTTCTCCCTATACAATTGGCTACATGAGAAAATTCTTGTTCATGGCTTAAAATAGGGTTGGTTGAAGTGGATTTTGACCTCCTAATGATGGATTCCTCTCCCCAACATGTTGAGGGACCATGATAGGCTTTGGGTTTCCCTCTATAACACCTCTAGGAAGCATAATAATAACATTTTCATGGTGATGAAATAAACAACTCAAGGAGGACACTTAAATGTGACATTTTGAGGTGTAACAAATGGCACCGATGATGATTTTCCTACAAGCGAGGATTTAAATGGGATAGTTAATGTTTCTCCTCCAAGCAAGGATTTTAATGGGATAGATTATGTTTTTGGTGAGGATGAAGACATGAATAATGGTGAAGATGATTTTCCTCCAAGAGCGGATTTTGATGGGACCGATGATGATTTTCCTCCAAGTGAGGATTTTAATAGGAAAAATGATGATTTTGGTTAAGATGAAGGAACCAATAATGGTGAATATGATTTTCCTCCAAGCGAGGATTTTGATGGCATTGATGATGATTTTCCTCCAAGTGAGGATTTTAATGGGACATATGATGATTTTGGTGAGGATGAAGGCAACAATAATGATGAATATGATTTTTCTCCAAGTGAGGATCTTGATGTCACCGATGTTGATTTTCCTCCAAGCAAGGATTTTAATGGGATAGATGATAATTTTGGAGAGGATGAAGGCACCAATAATGGTGAAGATGATTTTCCTCCAAGCGAGGATTTTGATGGCACCGATGATGGTTTTCCTCCAAGTGGGAATTTTAATGGGACAAATGATGATTTTAGTGAGGATGAAGGCACCAATAATGGTGAAGATGATTTTCCTCCAAGCAAGGATTTTAATTACACTGGTGATGATGAACTCAATAGTGATGAAGATACCAATAGTGTTGATGATGCTGATTTAACCTTGAGTGATAAACTTGATACTAATGAGGATAATCATTCTCCTACTAAATTTGGTGATGAGAAACTCAATGAGAGGGATTATATTCCTCATAGTGATGAGGACATTCATTCTAATGAGGAGGATGTAATGGTACATTAAACACAAAAGAAAATTGTACCAATGAGAAATATTAAGTGTTGGACTAAACCATTTTATATCAATCCAAATCATTCTAGTTATAGAAGGTCTAGGAAATATTTGCTCACATCTACATGTTCTATTATTAATTTGATTTCAAGTGAGTTTTTCCAAAAATATTGTTTGAAACAAATGCACTACAATTATGCCTTGAAGAAAAGGAAATCATATATGTTTGTAATGCCCCTAAAATGACTGTGGACCTTAAGGGCACTTGTCGAGTGACCCAACCGAACAACTTCGATAAAGTGGTTTCTTGAGCCTTGATATGTCTTAAAAGATTGAGGAAAACTTGAAGGTGTGAATGAAGACACTAATTGATAAATGAATTAAGGAATTGAATTATATATGTGGAGTGGTATAATTGATTGATTAGTTCTTGCTTAATGATTAGCCCTGATTGATCAAGTCAAAGTGCAGTAGGACAGTTACAGTCCTAGCTCTGTGACTTGGGAGGACGCAACTAAGATGCGTCATAGCTTTCCATTTTTATTCTGAACTTCGAGACGAAGTTCTAAATAAGTAGGGGTGTATGTAGTGCCCCTAGACTACTGTAGACATTGAGGGCACCTACTGAGTCACCCGACTGTTTGAAACATTAATAAAATAACCCTATGATTTTATTTTGAGTATATTTATGATTACGATTGATTGATATATGTGCATTTGGGTAGTTATTGTGAATGGACGATTTCATGTTGTTTAACGATTAACTTTGATATGAAAACTGTACATATGAATGATGCTTAACGACTAGCTATGCAATTGATTATGTGATTAGATGAATGAGTAATGATTGAGTAAATTATAGATGCTTAATGAAGCAACAGATTTATAAACCAAATTGTGATTATTGAGGACAGTGCTACTAATTTACGTTTGTGAGAAATGTGTGTAGCGACAGGTGAAATGGTTCACCGATGGACACACAAAGGAATATGAAGGGTCGTAGAGTACGAGTAAATCACACATAGGGAGAGCGAAGATGATGTCGACTTCTGATGGAATACCACGCTTGAGCAGATAAGCACTAATCCGCTTGCTCAAGAGGAAAGCGTGAGGGCGTACGAGGTGGGCCATGACGGAGCTGGTCACGTACGAGTTGGGGGGCGCGCAGTCAGAATGGAATCACTACTCAGTGCCATTAGTCCCTAAGAGCGTGTAGACAGACGATGGAAGGTAACGGCTCCTGAAATCCCTACATGAAGTTCCCGCAAGTCAAAACGGAAGGATGACGGTAGAAGGGCCCGTCGGTGCGGTACCCTGCCGAGAACAGAAAGAGTGGATGCAAGGACCCAACGATGTGGTGCCTTGCTGAGGAATGGAAACTACAGATGACTGGACCCAACGGAGTGGTGCCATGTTAGGGAAATTAAATTAAGGAACAAGGAGGCCCAACGGTGCGGCACCAGGTCCCTAGTAAAAGTTGATTGCTAAACTTAACTGCATTGAAACATATAATTTTGCACCTAGAACATTACTTCAAAATGCATTTGAGTACTTTAGGCATTTGCACATAAATGATTACTTTGGCATTTAAATAATATTAAGTGTTATTTAGGCATTGCACATGAAAGGATATTCCTGATTACTTAAAAATATTAAAAATATTATTTAGGAGCAAAATGGAATCCTAGGCATGGACACCTAGTCAACTCCACCTACACCACAAATCTAGGAGTTAAGTGAAATATCTAGGGGACAAACATGAGCAAACTTAGGGATGTTGGTGCATCTCCTAGAGAAACTGACACTTGGATGGGTGAGTTGTTTTTCATTAAAGAATTAATTAAATAATTATTTATGCATGGAGCGACATGTGTCGTAGGGGATTTTCCTTTAAAAGGAAGACTTTGGGGATGGGTAAATGACCTAGACCCTGGATGACTATCGTAATATTGAGTTACCTCATGACTTGCTGCTATTGAGGGTTTGGCTGGAAATCTTGGTGGGGGGGAAACCCAAGCTGGGTTTCTTGAGAATTGTGTGTGAACTTTACGATCCAAAGCTCGGGGGAGGCCATGTGACTGAAAGCATGAGCCTATGGTTGGGTGGTGAAGCTAACGGCTGCTTCGCCAATGGTTAAACGAGCTTTATTGGAGGGATCCTACGGAAGACGTAGACGATAATGGACCAGCTGGATCGGGTTGACAGGTTAAGGTTTTGCTTATTTTTGTTAAGTTATTCATGTTTTTTATTTTATTTTTCCAATAACTATGATGGCTAATTTGTTTGTATGAAGTTGTTAAAGTTTCAGGTTCAGTTCAAGGGGACCCTAAAGGAGGGGTCCTACATTTGGTATCAGAGCCGGTCGAGCCTTGAGGGTGACCAATGGTGGGATTGGAGCTGAAACCTTTGTGGATTTACACCTTCGACCGGGGCACTATTTACACAGGTACGATCATATTTAAATGGCTATTACTGAATTTCTTTTCTCTATTTCGGAAATTTTCAGAGATCTTGATTATATAATTCTGCACCCTTTTTCGATTGCTGGAAATAGTAATTTTACACGTGTGAAAATTTACATATCAGTTTTATTTCAGAAATTTCAAAGAACGGAATTTTTATAATTCTCAACCCTTTCGATTTCTAAAAATGGAAATTTTGTGGGCACTAAAATTTTATGAATCTGTCTATTTCTGAAACTACCAGAGACCTAGTTACAGACCTGAACTACTTCGATCTCAGGAAATTGAAATTTATGTCAATAATGATTTACACCTCAGTATTCTTTCGGAAATTTATTAGGTATTTAGATCTGAACTATACTTCGTTTGGAATTTAAAATTTTGTGTATAGTATGATTTAGATCTGGAGGATAAATGTTTCCTGGTAGACTATCTCATTACATCGTATTGCTTTAGATCTGAAGGTTAAGTGTCTTTTGGTAGGTATGGTAATGCACTCTGTTTATATCTTTTAATTTGAGTGTGCGAATCCATGATCAGATTTGCTCTGTCATTTAAAATCATAGCGATAACATCCTCAGAGATTAAACGAGCCACGATCTGCAGTCTTCCCATTATTGTCTCCAATGATGAATGCTCTATGTGCGTGACTTGATCGAAACTCACGCCAAATCCACAATTACAAGATAACCCCTGTCATTCCGGATCCCGGAGTCAAGTGGTAGTATCTCTCTTGAAATAGGTCACAATGACCTGTCCCCTTCAAATCCGTCACCACGACATGTTCTCTTGAGATCTGTCACAATGACATCCTCGAATCACCCCTTAATTAGTGGACGAAACTGCCAGACAATGCTCGAGTGGGTGAGATAATTGTTATTCCGGTGTAAATTTAATGTATGCCGCCTTGAACCTGTAGTGATTATGGAGAAATTATAGGGCGTTTCTTGTAGATATCATATGAACCAACCAGATCCCTAAATTTTGGCTTGTATATCCGATATTCCAATCGATACATTTTATAGCGGACCTTAGCTCGTGGTTAATCTTCAGTCTCTTCTACGCCTGACAGTGCGAGTAACAACCACAAGGAGAAGAGCGGAATCCATCTGTGTGGTTTATGTATTATTCTGATTGGGCGAGTTTGTATTGTTGACAAACTGACCTTTGTTTTGTTTTATTTTCTTTTTATATTTGCCCTGCAGCAGTTATGGGAAGGCACAGTTGTCGAAGGCCCGATCCCCTGCAAAGAGGTTAATACCCTTTTGGCTGTGTTTATTTATTTTGTTAGAATGTAATACGAGGGCTCAGATTTGTAGAGATGGGCGTCGCTCGCCGTCTGCCTTCGAACCTATAGTATTTCGATGTCTCCTATCTATTGCACAGATTTCAGAGCCATATCTATGCTCATTAAGCATTTTGTTGTTGATTTATACTGGTCTATATATATTCTCTGCTTGGAATGTTTGGCTCCTCCTGAAATCGTTGCTTAACACAGGATCTCTAATCATAACGTTCAAACCTTGCGTTGTACGCGATCTTATTGAGATTCGCTCAGGATTTCGTTCACTCTCTGCATTGTTATCTGGCCGGAGTAAGATCGCTCAGTTAATATTCAATCCTTGTTTTGTCCTGAGTTTTGTTTGAAAGTTTCTAGATCCATCTGTTGTCAGAAGTTTCGTTTAGAGCCTCTGTAATTTTTTTATTTCTATTTTTATTTTTCGCAAGTATAAGAGACAACGCAACTCAGTGAGAAAGGCGTCTGTCTGGTTTATTTCTTGTCTTGGTAGCCGTAGAGTAAGGTACTTTACCTTATGATCGAGCTCTTCCTTTTCTCTTTGGTGAATGAGCGATTTGTATCTTTGAGCGATTATTGCATACATGTGTCTTCACCTTATGTAAACATTATGTTTAGTTTCCAAGTGTGTAATCTCTGTATTTTCACACTACTTTTTCTTGTCTTGGTAGCTGTAGAGTAAGGTACTTTACCTTATGATCGAGCTCTTCCTTTTCTCTTTGGTGAATGAACGATTTGTATCTTTGAGCGATTCTTGCATACATGTGTCTTCACCTTATGTAAACATTATGTTTAGTTTCTAGGTGTGTAATCTCTGTATTTTCACACTACTTTTTTTATTATTATCAGAGAATAAATTCTCCTCCTCCCCGGAAAGGAAGTCCCAACTCTCCCTTAAAACTGTTTATTTAAAAAAAAAAAAAAAACCGTAGATGCTGGTAGCAGTTATGCCCTCTCCTTCTGAAAAGCTCAGTTAATGCCGCTATTTGTGTAAGGTAGTTACAGTATCGATCGAGTAAACAGAACCTTGGACAGGCGTTCAGCTCGGCGTCACGCCCTCGGTGGTTGTGATCTTCATACATCAACTCGACCTATCCTTGGTTTCAATCGTTGATGCATGACGATCGATAAACTTGAGGAGGAAATCTGGTTGAGTAGGGAAGCTGGACTCCCTGTTTTGTCATTAAACTTAGATGCCTTTAATTAAGTCAAATTTTAAAACAGGTGGCAATGGTGTGCCCTTAGCCATAAGCGGCGGACTCCATCGTGGCATGCTTTTAAACAACTTATTGTCAAATTTGAGGTCGATACTGTATTGCGGTTGTATATTATTGATTGTGAAGTCGGCACTGCACAATTATTTCATTTAGAGTTGTTAGTGGAAGTTAATGCAGTATTATTTGTTTATTATAAACAGTGAAAGATTACCCAGGATTTATATTGTTTATCGTTAATGGTGGAAATGAATACTAAGTGGTGTGGATGTGTATAGTCCATTACTGTAGTTCCTTAGTTGATAAGAACACAATTATTTTTTACTTCTCGACAGCCATTTCATCACAGCTTTTATGGCTACTCATTAATTCAACTTCAGTGCAATTTTTACAATGCTGCTGGCAGCTTTATTGTAGCATGTTTTATTATCCCCAATTTGTAATCTTAACTGCACTTTGGTCAAAAGAGGGATACTTGGTGAATTCTTCGTCAATGCAAATATGAATGAATAAAAGGAGAGCATTCAAGAGGCTAAGTTGTACATTCTCTTTTTATCCATAAAGTCAAAACATATTATCTGTGTCTTCTGGATATTTTCAGAGCCAAAAAGTTCTCTTCTTCCCTTTAGGGTTATCTATATTAATTATTAGTCTTCTCTGAGCATTATCTGCGTCTTGCTTGTACATTACAGCTGCATAAAATTAAAAATTACCTTTCAAAACACTCAAACTAGGCTTTTTCAAAACAGAAAAACTAGCCGACCTTTTTGTTGAAGCTCTCTCATTAAATTCCTTTTCTGACATTATTCTTTCCTGCATATATAATACTTGTTTGGGAGCGGGTTTGTGCTACCTACCACTTTGTATTCTCTTTCTTAGCACTCACATTGACCTACTTATGGATATCTCTGCTGGTGATTAATAAAATCGTCATGTTTTATAGATGTGAATCATATTATTTGTGTTATCAATTATTTAGAGCTAGCGAATTTATAATCTATTTTATTATTACATCTCTTAATCAAAACGAAGGAAAGGTTTACTATTCGTTAGCTTGGAAATTTTAAGACGTAAACTCTTTCTTTATGCTAATATTTGGGTTCACATTCTTGTGAGTAACCGCCTTTAGCTAGCAAATGATAGTACACACTTATATCGTGATAGTTTTAGCTATTAATTAAAGGTTGATGAAAACATAGGACAACGAACCTAGTTATAAAGAAGTATTTACGTATAGTGTTGTATTAACACTTGATAGAATTAGACTTGGAAGTAAGTTACATTACTTTATGTTTTAATTAGTTAAGATTAGGAAAAGTGGTAATATAGAATTATTTTATGATTTAATGACTTAAGTTTAGGAAGATGATAACGTTTTTATGCCCACTTTATCAATCAATGACGTGTTTATAATTGTAATGTAATGTATAGATGGCTGAACTAGAAAAGAACTTTATTAGATTACATGCCAAGTGAGTTGGCTAGTTGGTAGTTGTATTACGTACATCTTGTAAGAGTATTTCCCAAAAAAAAAATATTAGTTTAAAATTTGTAATATAGGGACATCAGCAACATAAAGTAACTTCTTTAGTTGGAAAGGTAAATGGTAGATATTTGTGATACATACTTGTGGAAATAGAAAATTTATTAGTTAAAGAATTAAGAATGATTATTTCTTAGTTTATAATGGTGAAACAATTATTTAGTTCAATAATTCTTAAGTTATGATAGGGGTGTTTAAAAAAAAAAAAAGGTTAATGTTATTAAAGGTATTATTTGAATATCTTGTATTTATAGATAAATGTATATATGTTATATTTGTATAATGATATGATAGTTATCAATAGAAAATGTGTATATATACATGAGGAATATGGCTGTCTAAAGAATTTATATTACTTATAAGAATTGATTTAAAAATAAAAATAAAAATTATTGCGCACAATTATCTATATGTATGAGAGTGAGTTATAAAAGATATGGGTATATGAGAATTCTGATTATTTATGATTATACACATGCTTGTACATACTATATTAAGAATGTTGCATTCGTCATTCCTATAATAGTTTATGTGGATATTAATGAACAATGTGTAGATAGAGATTTATACTATATGATCTCTAATGATTGCAACAAGACTTAGCAAGAAGTGTTGATTAACAACGTTTTGTTGAGAAAACCATGTAAATATGGGGGTCCCTAAAATAATGAAGAAGTACAATCTTGATGTAACCATGACATAGTGAATAGAGAATCCTTAACTGGGAAAACCCACCAAAGGGCCAAATGATGATGACCTTTGTAGAGAAAAGTATGGAGACAATCAACATGGTGAGTTGAGGACAATGATATTAACCACCTGATGATGTGCAACTTAATCACTAGATGACTAGTTCTAATGATAAGACTCGATGAGACTACATAGACACATAAGACGAAACATGGAAGGTCTATTGAGAGGGCCAAGTGAAGACGACTTTAATAAAAGAAAGTATGGAGATGATCGGCATAATGAACGCTATGAGGCTAATCTCAGGACATGGTCAAACCTTGATGAAAATACGACTAGCCCAAGGTAGAACTCAATGAGGTTGAGAAAACACATAGTGTACGACTTGATGAGTCTGTCGAAGTAACCATGTGACAACTAAAAGGATGAAATGAGGTAGGGATCTGATAAGCTCATTAACCTGGACATAATGATATTGATGAAAGGACTAAGAGATAAATTTTAACACTTTCGACTAAGTCACTAAATTTCGACAACTCGAATCCTAACTTTTTGAGAACCAACAGTGTTAAACATTTAGATATTTGGAAGTAGTCTTATGGAATTTAGTTTTGGACCATTTGAGGGTCCCTCCCAATTTGTTAAAAACCGTGACTTGTCTTGAAGGGATAATAACCAAATAAATTTGAAACCTTACTTGGATGTGTTATGTTGATAAATTATTGGGTGGCTATTGACGCAGTACAGCTTGTTGAAAATTTGAACATAGTAGACCCTTGTGAACGAATAAGAGATATAGGAAATCCTGTTGTGACTGACAATTATGGGATGTATTATCGTATTGATATTAGGAGAAGTTACGATTAAGATCCCGAGGGTGTATTGTAACCATACTAGATGATATAGGAACTAATGAATTTAACCACTTGTGCTTATAGCCATGATTATTGGAGAAAAATAGAATACAATGACATGAAGATGAGAATAGAAATCAAGATAAAGCCTAGCGTCGAAAGTACAAGAACAAAAAAATTAACTTCGGGACGAAGTTCTATATAAGAGGGGGTGTATGTAATGCCCCTAAAATGACTGTGGACCTTAAGGGCACCTGTCGAGTGACCCAGCCGAACAACTTCGATAAAGTGGTTTCTTGAGCCTTGATATGTCTTAAAAGATTGAGGAAAACCTGAAGATGTGAATGACGACAATAATTGATAAATGAATTAAGGAATTAAATTATATATGTGGAGTGGTATAATTGATTGATTAGTTCTTTCTTAATGATTAGCCCTGATTGATTAAGTCAAAGTGCAGTAGGACAGTTACAGTCCTAGCTCTGCGACTTGGGAGGATGCAACTAAGATGCGTCATAGCTTTCCATTTTTATTCTGAACTTCGGGACGGAGTTCTAAATAAGTAGGGGTGTATGTAGTGCCCCTAGACTACTATAGACATTGAGGGCACTTGCTGAGTCACCCGACTGTTTGAAACATTAATAAAATAACCCTATGATTTTATTTTGAGTATATTTATGATTACGATTGATTGATATATGTGCATTTGGGTAGTTATTGTGAATGGACGATTTCATGTTGTTTAACGATTGACTTTGATATGAAAACTGTACATATGAATGATGCTTAACAACTAGCTATGCAATTGATTATGTGATTAGACGAATGAGTAATGATTGAGTAAATTATAGATGCTTAATGAAGTAACAGATTTATAAACCAAATTGTGATTATTGAGGACAGTGCTACTAATTTACGTTTGTGAGAAATGTGTGTAGCGATAGGTGAAACGGTTCACCGACGAACACACAAAGGAATATGAAGGGTCGTAGAGTACAAGTAAATCACACACAGGGAGAGCGACGACGATGTTGACTTCCGATGGAATACCATGCTTGAGCAGATAAGCACTGATCTGCTTGCTCAAGAGGAAAGCGTGAGGGTGTACAAGGTGGGCCACGACGGAGTTGGTCACGTACGAGTTGGGGGGCGCGCAGTGAGAACTAACTCACTCCTCAGTGCCATTAGTCCCTAAGAGCGTGTAGACGGAGGATGGAAGGTAACGGCTCCAGAAATCCCTACATGAAGTTCCCGCAAGTCAAAACGAAAGGATGACGGTAGAAGGGCCCGACGGTGCGGTACCCTGCCGAGAACGGAAAGAGTGGATGCAAGGACCCAACGATGTGTTGCCTTGCCGAGGAATGGAAACTACGGATGACTGGACCCAACGGAGTGGTGCCATGTCAGGGAAATTAAATTAAGGAACAAGGAGGCCCAACGGCGCGGCACCAGGTCCCTAGTAAAAGTTGATTGCTAAACTTAACTGCATTGAAACGTATAATTTTGCACCTAGAACATTACTTCAAAATGCATTTAAGTACTTTAGGCATTTGCACATAAATGATTACTTTGGCATTTAAATAATATTAAGTGTTATTTAGGCATTGCACATGAAAGGATATTCTTGATTACTTAAAAATATTAAAATAATTATTTAGGAGCAAAATGGAATCCTAGGCATGGACACCTAGTCAACTCCACCTACACCACAAATCTAGGAGTTAAGTGAAATATATAGGGGACAAACATGAGCAAACTTAGGGATGTTGGTGCATCTCCTAGAGAAACTGACACTTGGATGGGTGAGTTGTTTTTCATTAAAGAATTAATTAAATAATTATTTATGCATGAAGCGACATGTGTCGCAGGGGATTTTCCTTTAAAAGGAAGACTTTGGGGATGGGTAAAGGACCCAGACCCTGGATGACTATCGTAATATTGAGTTACCTCATGACTTGCTGCTATTGAGGGTTTGGATGGAAATCTTGGTGGGGGGAAAACCCAAGCAGGGTTTCTTGAGAATTGTGTGTGAACTTTACGACCCAAAGCTCGGGGGAGGCCATGCGACTGAAAGCATGAGCCTATGGTTGGGTGGCAAAGCTAATGGTTGCTTCGCCAATGGTTAAACGAGCTTTGCTGGAGGGATCCTACGGAAGACGCAGACGATAATGGACCAGCTGGATCGGGTTGACAGGTTAAGGTTTTGCTTTAGTTTTGTTAAGTTATTCACGCTTTTTATTTTATTTTTCCAATAACTATGATGGCTAATTTGTTTGTATGAAGTTGTTAAAGTTTTAGGTTTAGTTCAAGGGGACCCTAAAGGAGGGGTCCTACAATGTTAATGAACAAAAATATGCAAAATTCATATTTAGTAGGGTGCATGATTTCTACAAAGGCCAGTTATGATTATAACATTGGAAGTATTTTATTTGTAGAAGGGCATTCAAAAGAATCCACTCAATTGGTAATCTTCAACTACCAAGAATTCAAACAAGGATAGAAAATGATCCTACATTTTATTCTAAAGAATATCATGCACGAACTAGTGGGCATAACAAACATTGCAATGCCATGGATGTGTGACTTCTTTTCCAAGCATGGATAGAGTATTCCAGATAGAGAAACCATACACATTCCAAATAATTTCCCAAGGCAAGAAATCTACAACTTGTTCAAGGCATTCAAATGCTTGTGCCATCAATCTAATTCAAATAACGCATAATTTCTATAGATAAAAATCATATTGAATATTAGCCATCGGCAATCATATAAATAGTCTCTAACCAAATCAACTTAACTTCCCATTGCTAACTATAAAAATTTTAGAATTTAAAACCAGACATAGACACGTGCAAATTTGAACGCAAAATATGATGGCATATTTGTCTGAATTTCGACAACACTCCGTCTAAGATTCAACAAAGTAGTTTTTTTTAAACGTCAGTAAAACGTTGTCGAATATCCGACATACACAACCCGTCATTGTATATCCGACAAAGAATTGTTGAATAACCTATGCTTTTCTTGTTAATCAATAAGTTGAATAACCGATGACAACATGGTCGCATATCCGACAAAGACTTGTCAAATAACATATGCTTTTCTTGTTAATCAATAAGTTGAATAACTGACGATAATGTGGTCGCATATCCGACAAGGTTTACATACCATAATGTCGAATAACTGAAAAATATACGTCGAATATCTGACACAAGGGTGGTCGATTAACCGACAAAGTCGATGTTGAATATCCAACAAACAATCCCTCCCCAGTTGTCGAATAACCAACAAGTTTAGACCACAGGCCCACAAAAAAATCCATCGACATTTGCCGTCAGAGGTATAGCAACCTTGTGGGATTATTGTTGGGTGGTTGTCGGATAGGTGACAGATCCCTAGACAAATATCCAACGACTTCGACGTTGGTTGTATAGAAACATCGTCGGAGCTGAGTTGTGTTGTCATAAGATATTCAACGGTATTGAGCAATTTAAAAAAAAATCTATTCCTAGTTGAGGATATAACTTTTTATGGTAAACCGCCATTTTGTAGTTTCCTTAGGTTGGAGATGCTTTAAGTACTCCTTTTAATATTGTTATTGTTTGTTGTCTTGTGAGGATCATTAACTTGTTTTATTCATTGGTGGAAACTGATATAATTATTTTCTTTCTCCCTGTAATGATACATGTCAAAATTTTAGATTATATCACTCAATGAAGCATTAGAATACTTATGAGTCATTCAAGTCTTGAACAAAGTGGGAGCTAGCTAGGGGAAGTGATACAAGTAATTGCTTCCTAAACCTTCTCTTCCTTTAACCTACATTATTATCACTCGCTTCTTTTCCACTTGTTCTCTCTCCTCCTTGAGCTCTTACACACTATGCTAAGGTGGAGTTAATCAATTACATACCCTACTTGCTTGCTTGCTTCAAGTCCTAATTCACTTTTATGATCAAGAAAATTGCAACTAAATATGGTAGAAAATGCACTAATAAATGATGGATTACCATGAATCCCAAAATAAATATGATTTAATAACTTATAGAAACTCACAACAACAATTTGGAAAACCTTATAACTAATATAAAATGTGAAACTAACAACAACAATTTTGATAGTGGGTACTTGAATTCTTACAACAAAAAGCACAACAAAAACAACAATGAAATACTAGTAATAACCACCAATATACTAGAATTGTAATGGTAATATCATTAATTATACATAAAAAGAACAAAACTATCATGCTCATCAAGAATACTAGAAAGAGTAAGTTAGCAACAACAACAGTAAAAGGATATAAAATTTCTTAAGGAGGCTTGGGCACAAATTCAAAATTATAAATTGTAATGAGAAATATGGGCATGTTGAAGATAGTCAAATGTGTGGGGAAGTAGAAAGCACATGCACGTGCATTGAGTGTTACTTATCATCGGATAATACCAATGAATCACAAAGGCTGATGTGGCATTAAAAACAGAGTTTGGGTGCAAGACCCTCTTGTGGACCCGACCATTGGAGTATTGATGACTTGGTCAACTTTGATCAATGATATAGCCAAATTTTATTACTAAATTTTAAGGTCCCAACACAATCGACAAGACATCACACCATATTAAGGATCCATCCTAGAGGATGGCCAAGGAACTAGTCAAATTTGATCATCAATCCATATATCTATTTATAGAGAGAACCCTCAACTAGTTAAGGTGAAAGAGAGAATTAAGAGCAAATATTATCAACAATCTACATTAAATAATAAAACAATAATGAAGCGAGAATTATGCACGATGTAAGATGATATTTCATTATAAAGAAAGGTACACGTTTTGGACATAAGGAACATAACTCCCATAACTTGTGAGATTATGCCTTAACCCCTTAATGGCATAATTAGATTTTCACCTTCATTAAATTAAATCAACCTAAGTTACTTTTAATTTTATTTTTTACCTAGGCCTCTAAATTTACTTATTTACAATGTTAATGATAGTCATTACATTCTAACACCCCCCCTTGATGACCAATTTGTAAATCTTTGCACCAAACTTGTCTTAAAACTTTGCAAATTAATTTTCAGAAAAGGGCTTGGTTAATACATCGATGACATAATCCTAAGAAGGAAAATATAAGGTCCTGAATAGGAAAATAAAGAATTTCTATCTCTACACTTTGGATTTTGGACCTTTTCGTGGGAAATGAAGTGGTGATGAATCTCCACATATTTCATCTTTGAGTCACAAACAAAATATTTTACCAACTTCAAAATTTCATGATTTTCAATACAAGGGAGTTGCCCCATTTTGTTGAATCCCTATATACTTCAGTATTTTCCTTGCCCACACTACCTCACATGCAGTGCCTACAACAATGTTGTACGCTGCCTCTAGATGAAAGTGAAATTGCCATCTGCTTCTTGCTTGTGAACAAAATTTCACTTGATCCCAAACTAAATACATATTTTGAAGTATAATTTTTGTTATATAATGATCCTACCTAGTCTCAATCTAAGTAATCTATCAAACTGAAATTGTCATTCCTAACCCACTCTACACCAAATCAACAATTCCCCACACATACCTCAATACCTCTTTGCATATTTCCAATGCATAAATCTCGACGAAGTCATGAACTTAGAAATGAGGCTTTGCACAAAACTAATATTAGGTATGGTTTAAGCCAGATCTATTAAACTTCCTACTAGTTTATGCATGAGGTAAAATCTATCGTCCTCTATAGATAGCTTCAACCTAGTCTCTTATAGTGTTGTTTATAGTTTCCAATTAGTGCTTTGAAATTTCTTAAACAATCCTCTCGCATATTTTTGCGTAATATATAAACATACTATCTCCCTTCTTCCATACCTCCAAACCAAAACCATAGTGAAGAAGATCCAAATTTGTCATCTCAAAAGTTGCTTCCAAGCCCTTCAATGTCGTTTTATGGTTGGTCCAATCCAAATATTTTGTGTGTCTAATGAATGATATGATGTCCATTAAGGTCACAGATCAATTTCGGCCAACCTATCCATCAATTCACAAATTCCAAACTATCACTAATGAGATAATGAACTTGACACCAAAGGTGTTACCTGAAGATATATGGATTCCATGCCTGCTTTCGACATGGATTGTATAAGGGTCAGATATTGGACTGTAAAAATGTCTAAGGGTTAGATATATGGATTCCATGGCCACCTTCCATAAGATCACCTCAATCACTAAAACATATTTGAGGATGTAACAATGTCTTTTTCTATGCATGATTGACTACAATCATTCCCGAAAACACAATCAACACAATTAGTAGAAAACTACAATGAAGAGAGCACAATTACAACACAACTTAGTGGGAAGCATTAGTTTTGGTTTATAAATTGCAAAAAAATTACATTACTTGTTGTCCAATTTGTGTAACTTTTATGTGGATCACCAAGCCCTAAGTGCGACTTTCACATGTTTTTAAAATTGAATAGGGCCCATGATGGACCCAATCAACTATCATGAATTAATAGTGGTGAAATGGATAAGACCAGGGAGGGTGACTTCCTCAATGCTAATTTTTTTGAGGTTCACATCACCTTGGGGTATCTAAATGATATAATTCATATCTTTCATCATGGCAAGACATAGTAAGATGTAACAAAAGTCCAATGGTGAATCCTAGTGCAAAAGTGCTAAGGTTCAAATTGGTCACATAATTATTATATTGAATTGGAATAGGTGGTACTCTTTATCAATGTGTAACATCATATGAGATGGAGTATTTGATAGTAGAATTCCATACTGGAAATGCTTGAGGACATTTCCCCACCGCTCGAATGTCACATATATATTGTATTTGGGACTTTGGTGGATGTAACAATTCATAGATTCTTTCAAATGAGTCAAGAGATGTGCATGGTGCTAGAAGGAAAGCACACACATTTTTATTTGTTTGTTTACTATAGTTGTTAATTTTCCGTTTCAAACCCTAACATAGTGAATTTTTGTTTTAATTTTGCTAAAGTTGAAAGAGATGAAAATTATATAAAAATTCAACAATGCAATGTAGTGTTTATAAATGTGATTTATAGGGTTGTAATAAACTAGGTTTAATTAGTTGATGACACCTTACATACATGAAACTCATCTTTATGTCCCATAAGTTGAGTAAAATATATTGTTTGATAAGATTGTTTCCATACATCCTCCACAAAGGAAGGTTCAATCCACGGATGGTGGTTTATAGGTTGAAAGAGTGAAAAGCAACTTGGTCTAGTGAATGGATGGAAATACATACTGATTATATAACATCCTTAATAATGGATTACACCAAGCAAAATTATCAACAAGATTCTTTGGTTTGGTATGCTAACAAAACATGTGGCCTTTATAATGTAAGCTTTGTATATAAATTTTTATCTTTCCTATAAAGGAGAGGATTTGGAAGAGTGGAATTTGCACTTAATCTATAAGCTCAAAGCACCTTTCTTTAAAAAGGCCTGAATATTTCATGGCTTATCCTAGTCAATATAGTCCTCACCTTGGATAATTAGCATATAAGGTCTTGGCAGGGTCGAGGGTACTATATACTATGAAAAGGACAAGCTAAGAGTTTTACAAATTTTTTGCAACCTTAAATAGAGATACAAAGGACTCATGTAGATTCCTTGGTATCACAATAGTCACCTCCAAAAACTTAGTCACAACCCACATGTCTACATCATACAACCCTTGTTCTTTAATAGTTAGAACAATTCTTCCATACCCAAAAAATTCCCAAGTCTTCCCTAGTTCTTAGACTCTTCCTAGGTCGTGGCATCTTTCATAGGAACCCAAATTATTATGGAAGCTATCTTGAATTACATATTCCCTAACACTAGGATCTAGAATTTAGGAGCGCCTAAGCTACCTTAGCCCACAAATTCAGAGGCCTCAAATGTAGTCTTAAAAGTCACTTGGTGCCTTTACTTGGAACAATGCATACAACATAGAATACCCAACTACTTTGGGACCACTCCATAAAATGGGCTCAACATTTGGTGTGATAAAAAGGTTATTTCATGACCAAATAACCTCCTTATCCATCACGTATGTAGAGACATGCAATCCATTCAATTATTCTTCCAAACAACAATAAATTTATATGTCCTCTAAGGTACACATTATCCTATTTGTAATATATAGACTAAAGCACTCTATTCCTAGAACCAACACTATAAGTCCACTTGCTTAAACATAGTTTTAACCCATGAAATGCAAAGGAATTTTGAGGATTAATTGAAAAATGATAGTATCTATTTTTAAGGCATTTGTAGCAAAATTTTAGCTAGATCAACTTCTTTTTGGTTTTGACTCCTCTACTAGGCAAAGAAATGGAGTAAAGTAAGGTATGATCCTAACATTTTAAAGGAAAATTACATTTTGGAGCTTAGACATCATTTCGAGGCAAATAAAATGGTGTATTTATGGCCTTGTTATTCTCTTACGATGAGATATTTACCGTCATCCTATCATTTACATCCCTTTATATATAGTGTAAATTAGTTACAAACAATCGTAACTTCCTAAAATGCAATCTTCTAAAACAAGGATAAGTAGGCACACTATTTCTATTTACATTCTTTTATTCCAATGGGTAGATCAAGAATAGGGTGCATGGGTCTTCAAAACTTCAAAAATAGTGCTCCAACAAGTAGCCATTTTAAAATTAGAAATCATAGAATGTAATAAGATGAAATAAAGTACACTATAATGTAGAGCTTGAAAAATTAGATTAAAAAATGGGACTCAACACCAAGTTTGTATGAGGAACTTACTCCTCGAGTAAGATTCCAAAACAAGTATTATACTTGCATTTCTATAAAATATTCAACTTCACCAACATCAAACTGGAAAACATATTGAAACCACCTATTATTCAGTGCCCCCCACATGTTGAATCCATTATTCAATGACGTATGCTTTTGTATGATGTATGATGAATACTTAAGGTAGTCATGCATCTATGGGTCCATAAGGAAGACACAGAGAGAAAGGGGCTTCCTTATTACAAGGAATTGGTAAAACCTTCCTCCCTATATAATGCGGGTAATCAAGCTTGAAAAATATTGGAGGATTTCAAATCATTCTATCATTGAATTGTGGAAAAGTTTAGTTTGACTTGATTATCTCAATCAAGTCCATGGAGTGCATTTTTTAGGATTAACTCCTCTAGACAAAAGAATTGAAGTGAAGATCACCAAGACTTGGGTGAAGGTGATAGTGAAAATTGGAGTTTCCTAAGAAGTTTAGGGGTCTAAAGGTAGTGCTAAGAAAAGTATGCAAGTGATAGACTTAGTCATAGGTAAAAGTTTTAGTTTGGAGGAATTGTTGAAGAGGATGGTTTATAGGTTGTAAAAGTATTTATTATACTTGGATGAATGAAGTATACTTATAACACTATGAGGAAAACCATTGTAATGTAAAAGAGTAATATGTTCATCATGGACAAAGTGTTTGTCGTTTAAGCTTCAGTTGAACAAGACAAATACTATTTGTGTGCTAGATTCACTAGCCTGATAACATTAATTTTACAAGTAGTAGTATGACAACAGTTCTAGAAATTGCTTGGGCCATTTTTTGAATATAGAGTCGTGATAGCTGGTCAGAATTTCTCTTTTAATATATCTAGATGTATATTCTTCTAATAATAAGTTTCAGAGGGCATGGTTTGTGATGACGTTTCACGTGTTTGTTCAAATCTGCACGTGAGAGGCACCTAAGCTCTCCCTTTTTAGCTTGTATTGAACTCTTTCATGGGAATATAATGTTGTTGAATTCTATTATCATGTGAGGATATCCATCTACATTTTTGTTGCTTATTTACATGCATTGGGATGTATCCTTTTTTTGCTATCTTAAAGCTCTCAAGTAAGGCTTCTAGCTATTGGGAAAAAAGGCTTGAAATAGGTTATATTATTTCATCTTGCTTGCTCTATCTAATTTCCAGTTTTAAATCACTATGAGAAGTCATTGAAAGGAAGTATTCATAGTGGATTAAATAATGAATTGGGACCACATTTAAGGTTTAACACGTGTTTAATTGGAGTACCCCCTAAAGGACCCAAAATAATATAATTTTCACCCATTTTCATCTATTGTCATAGTCATTTCTGTGTGTTTTTACCTTAGTAGTTGCATCCATCTTTCATCTGCTTACAACCCTCATAGAGTTCCCATTGACTCAATATCATTAACTCTTTGCAAGTGTTAAGTGTTTCCATCGGTTGGTAATGCAATTTTAGTTATATCTTAATAGAAGGCATTCATCATTCAAAAATGTATACAACTTAATTATTATGAGGAATATGCAGTTCATATTGCTTATGATTACACACTCACTTAAATGTGATGAGTATGCATATAATCCCAATCGGTAAGGGATATAATCACAAAGGGTAAATGATATAATCCCTGAAAAATTCAGCCCCCTATCCAAGCTACTTAACGAGTCAACCCCCAAATCCCTAAAACACATTGCTTTGAGTAGAGAGATGAGTTAAAATGGAATGGATATCGATATAGAGTGATGCACTAGGGAAATCAAGTGAGACCCAAGAGATAAACGAATTCTCTAAAATCAGAAATCCTCCTAACAAATTCAACACTTCTAAAATGAAAATGAAAACATCTTTAGTGAATCATTCTTTCTAACCACAATGATAAACAAGAAGTTTATGAAGTTGAAATGAGTCTACTAAGGACTCAAAAGTGATGCCCTAGGCACATGAAGATAAGATCTTCGAAATTTTCCCTCTCTTCAAAAAATTCCACCTTTCGAAAACTCAAAACAAAATTATTTTTTGCTTAAACAAATTTATAAATTGAAATTGCTGTGGTTTGTAGTGAATTCATGAGGATTTAGAGATGCCCAATGCAAACAAAATGAAAAACCCAAAAATTCACAATAAAAGGTCACTACAAGCACATATGAGTTGGAAAAGGGGTTTTACTCACCGATTTTGGAGGAATTGGCTCCTCTATGGATTTGATCATCCTTTCTCTCCCATACACAACTACAATAACTCCCTCTTCTCAGCCTCTCTCTTATGTTACCATCTCTTCCTTTGTGATCTCCGGTTCAAACTACAAGTTCCTCTGGGACCTCTGGTTCAAACTGCAAGTTCCTCTATGGCCTCCGTCGGCTCAGCAAGAATTCCAGTGGACTTGGTTTGTGGGGCTTGGTTCATGGGTAGAGGAGCAAGAATGCCAGTGGAGACTACAAGTTGCAAGCTTGGTTCTGCGGGTAGAGGAGTATCAAGGTCTATCTTTGCGCTAGAGGTACATGAGGTAAGTGTTCTTTCAATGTTTTGAATTTTTGTTTTATGTTCCATTTTTTAATGTATTATTTATATACATATTTATTGTTTATTTATGTATTATTTTTTATTTTTTATTTAGTATATATATATATTTGTAATGTAATGAAAATATTTGTATATGGTTTTCTTAGGTTTGGTTTCTCCATTAGATCTCATATTTTATCTATGTTGGTTTCTCCATTAGATCTCATATTTTATCTATGTGTGCACTGATCATGGTTTAAGGATGAAATATAGGGTATTGGTCCATAAAATTTATCTTTGGGGTTCATGGGGAATGTGTGAGGCTCCAAATCATAACACATGTACTTCATAAGGGATTGTTTCCTACAAGTGTGATTTGGTGGAAATATTAACGTTGATAAAGTAAGCATGATACTTGGGGCTCATTCCATAGGTAGAGGTTGAAATTGAAGGTATTGAGCCATAACATTTACCACTAATACTCATGGACGATGCATTTGGTCTTGAACCACCATGCAAACCTTGCAAAGGGTATGTTTGTCCTACGTTTGGGAAATTGTGGTCATATTTAGATTTGGAAGATCAAGGATTCCTTTTTGGGTTCAAGCCATGGTATAAGGTTGAAATAGAGGGAATTATTCCACAATTTTTTTCTCTAGATCATTATCCATGTGTGGGGTGCTAAAGAATGACATAGTCCATGGATATAATAGCTTTGTCCTATGAGTGGAATATGGTGGCCATTTCACAATTTGGAACATGGAGGATGTTTACTAAAGCCCATGTCATGGTTCTTAGTTCCTATGCCATTGTCAAAGACCATACTGCAACATCACAAACCATATGAAAAATTTCATATGGGGCTCATAGTCCATGCATGAGATCTTGAACCACAACTTGGGTCATGCATAGGGAATTTATAACATATAACCAAATATTATGGGAGATTATAACATCTCAACATGCATATATTTTTATTCCCTTGGTTGGGTCCATCAAAATAATCCCTAACATATGACTTGTGCACCACCAAAATATTATGTATTATGGATGGCTTCTAAATACTAGTTTGCTTCAAGTCTTGATAAATATATTTAATGATATGGAATAATTCCAAGTGAAAGAAAGATTTACCCTAAACATTATTGCATTTTGGATTATCATGGGAGGGCCTTATGATTTTCCAAAGAAGTATATCCCATCCAATTCACATTCACTAGTGTGTTTCCCATCCAACTCCTTTGTAAATGGAAATTCCAACAAAATGTGTTGAATGGTATCCTCACTCATCCTACATAAATAGTAGAATTGTAGTCCTTATCAATCGCCCTTATAGAAATTTCCCCATGCTAAAATTTCACTACTCAAAGCTAATCAAAGAAAGATCCTTGAATTAATAAACTTTTAAAATTTTGGAATGGATTCTACCATTAAGATTCATTGGTATCCCCATCAAGAAACACGACTTTGTTACCCATATTAGCAATGTATTGACTCAATGTGTTCCAATACCAAACCAATCAATCATCTTCTTTAATTAGATTTATTTATTTAATTTTTCATATTCAATATTAATGTTTTCCATTGACTAGCCTCCCCCCTCCACAAAAATCAAACCCCTTGCTCTTTTCCATCCATGTTGTCATAATATACCTTTACCAAAAAATATAAAATTTATATGAAGTATAATTCACTATTGGATTATTTTTTCTTTGAGGCCTTTAGAAAGAATGTGCTTGTTGTCACACATTATCCAAGGGTAAAACCCTAGCTTCATTCTTTGACCATTTCCTAACATCAATCCATCCAATTACCTATAATAGGGGAATCCAAAACTAGTTCCTTCCACATAATTGAAGCATTTGAATATGATTTATTCCTTTTCTATATCTATTCTTCTATGGTAGTGGATCCATTTATTTAGTTATGATATCCTATTTTCATAAACCAAACAAACTAGTAAAATAAGAATAATATTTATGCATGTTTACTTCCATTCATATATCTTCAAGATGGAAGAAAATATTTTATTTGATATAGATATCCTCCATAATATAACCAACTCCAAGTAAGAGTACACAATCGTGAGTTTTGGCCCCATTGAACATATCTTGTGGCATTAGTTTTTTGAATCATAGTTGTATATGTGGTTTTTGGTTTCCTTAACTACATAAATCTAAGGTTATAAAAACCCCACAAGGAACTCATTGTCCCCATGTGGAGAAAAATTTAAAGCACAAAACCAAATTGTCAAATTTGGTGGTTAGTTAAGAAAAATATGTCAATTCTAGCTTTCCTTGGGTCTTACTTTTTTCTTTCGCTTCTACTTTTCCCTTTTATCCCTTGTGATTTAGTTTATTTTTTGAGCCAAATCATTTCCACACTTCCCAATCCCTTGTTTACACATACTCCATTTCCTCTACATTATCTCTACATCCCACATCCTTGTCAAATTATTTTGCAAGTATGGTGTGTGGACACTACAAACTTCACCCATTTCCCTCCACACTACATTCTTGCATTGACATTCAATTCCTATGTGCAATGAAAAATGAAAATCATTTCATCCCTTGTTCACTCATTCCATATTCATTGTCCATTGCACTATCAACAACTCGACATCCTCATGCAATGGGCACAACTATTAGTCTCATGACTTCCCTCATTAATGTATCTTGCATATGGAAGAGTATGTTCAACAAATAGAAGTTGAAAGTATAAGTCTTCACATAACTGAAAAAAGGTCCATAACGTCCACTAAAAGCCTCTTCTAAATCATACCATGCACATATTTTTCTTGTATACTCCCCTTTGGTGATAATTCTACCCTACCCCTCCTGAATATTTTACAAAGTTCCCTCATTTGATTCCCTTTCTGATGATTTTTTTTTCACAATTCCATTATTTTGGGTCCCTTCCTCCTCAAATTTTCAAAACATTGCCATCCTTTGGTTTCACCAAGGTTTGGATGTTATGATTTTAAAATGATCATAAATTCTTCGACATTGCTCATAATCATTATTATGAACTTGATTTGGAAATGACACTTCCATTATGCTTTGTATAGCATGGGTGTTATTGCAATCTAATTCATA
This sequence comes from Larix kaempferi, assembly GCA_027924585.1. Taxonomy (NCBI): domain Eukaryota; kingdom Viridiplantae; phylum Streptophyta; class Pinopsida; order Pinales; family Pinaceae; genus Larix; species Larix kaempferi. The sequence continues at coordinate 12,511,382 of BSBM01000344.1, forward strand.
AACTGACAAGGATTTTGATTGCTCAACTTGAAATAGTTGTAACCTCCATGATACTTTTCAAAATCACTATTATGACCCCAATTTATAAATCACACAAACACCTTGTAATTGATGAAATTGGTGAAACTGCAATATATTCCGCAAATAAAGAGATAATCACGACACATTAATTTCTTACTAGGGTTTTTAGGTTGTAACTTGAAATATTTGTAATATATTCTATACTTTTCAGAATCACTATTATAACCCCGATTGGGAAATGGCATGGCCACTCTTCTTAGGACGGAACTAGTGCAATTGCAATATGAATAATAGGTTGAGAGAATACGCCATCACAAGAAAATTTGCAAACCATATTTGTTTTTCTTCCCCTTGGCCTAAGGAAGTGATTTTATACCACTTATTATGATTCTTAGTACTTAAAATGGTTCAAATTGTAGAAAGGAAATGATACTTAAGAAGAATATTAAACCATTTATTCATATTATGAAATGAGAGCAAAGTTCATATGAATCTTCGAAGGGGCCACCTCCAAATGATTAGTCCTCCATTAAAATTATAATTCTTGAGAAGATATTACATAGTTCTCTATCTATATAAATAATTTATATCTACTACAAACCCTAACTACTAGTGACCCCTACATTAATGATTGGGACATATTACGTTGAATGCATGCTAATTATCTAGTGGGATTTATTCAATAACTAACATAGTTGACCTGGTCACATTATATTACACGACCACAATACATAGCCTATCATTAAATATAATGGGCCCTTATTTGAGTATGGAAACCCTCCCACATTGTCAATGCATGCGTCTAGTCTAACCATGAAAAATTTCAGTCTATACAAGCACGCCTTACCTGAAAGCTTAGGTGGTGAGGTTGTCACTTACCTAGGCATAACTATTTTAGGGGAAGAAATCTAGGGACCCACCGGTAAACCTAGCCAGTAAGTACCTGGTCTTGAGATCTTTGAGGAGAATAAATGAAGCATGGATAAAGCTAAAAGCAAATCTCTTTATTTAAGTCATGGCTGAAGAAATAAACTCATATATAATCTATATGGTCTGGGATCCGCATGACACTTCAAGAAGCGTTGCATAAATGTATTTTTGCTTCCAATCGCTAAGAAATAGGAACTTAATGTGCTAAAGAAGTGGTAGACAGATCTGGCATGAAGAAAATACAAGATGTATATCTCTTCTTAATATGGAAATAGTTCCATGAAGACAAGATAACCTTTATGGTGTGAGTCCGACGAGCGATTAGGACAAATCTGTATCTTTCTGTCCTCTTTCAGCTGGACTGCTTCATGGAGGGAGGTATTTATATACTATAACACAGTTATATCCAGAAATAACACCAAAATATGCCCATATTCATGGAATTTCAGTCTATACAAGCACAAATTGAAAAACTTTCAACATTGGCCCTGTTCAACACATTAATTATTCTATAGGTTTTTGGTTTGATTGTCAAATTTTTTGTGCGAGTCATGTTTGAGTTTGGAAACCTTCCCACATTGTCGATGCATGCGTCTAGTCTAACCATGCCAAATTTCAGTCCATACAAACACAAATTGGAAAACTTTCAACGTTGGCCCCGTTCAATACATTAATTATTTTATAGGTTTGTTGTTTGATTGTCGAATTGTTTGTGTGAGTCATGTTTGAGTTTGGAAACCCTCCCACACTGTCAATGCATGCATCTAGTCTGACCATGCCAAATTTCAGTCCATACAAGCACAAATTGAAAAAATTTCAACGTTGGCCCTGTTCAGTCATGTTTGAGCTTCTCTTTGTTTCAAGAATAATTTAATATTCTCTACTAATCAGGTCCAACCACATGAAGGTGGAAGCTCATCTGACCCACCCCCCGTCACTCTCAATTCGCCATAACCCAACAAAATCTATGTACAAAAAAATAATTTATTGTGTTTTTTGTCATATTTAAGAAGCAATGTCTCTTATAACATATGTCAACATACAAGAAAATGGCAAAAAAAATTAAAAACAATTAATTTATACGTACCAATACAAGTCAATAATTCTATTGCAATATTAATTCAAAATATTCAGAGTAGATATATTAAGGAATACCTCACACACTTCAATAGACTTCATCATCTTCTTCATCCAAGTTATCATCTGTATCATCCAATCCATATTCAACATTGTAAGGATTGGCCATATCATCATCATCATCGATGTCAATTTCAATCATCATGTCATCATCGATATCATCTTCATGGACATTGTCTGCTACATCATCTGATTCAACTAATTCTTCAACATATTCCTCTAGAACATGATCCTCTAACTCATGTTGATCATCCTCAACATCATCTTCTTCTTCAAGATCCTCTTCATTATCTTCCTCTACATTATACTTTACTGGACTTCCCCTTGGATCGTGTCACAATAAATGACCAACCTCCTCTACCTAGAACGTCAGAGTAATATACTTGTTCACATTGGCTTGGAAGAACATAGGGCTCTGTTCTTGGTTCAAACAACCTTGTATTAACTATGGTAAATCCATTATCATGTTCAATAATAGTTCTATTGGGATCACATTCATTCAATCGTAACCTGTACCATTTGACAATGAACATAACTAATCTGAAGGAGTTAAAGTCACACTGAATAATATCTTCCAAATATCCATCGTATTGATTTTCTGAGAGTTCTGAATGTTTGTCACTTCTAGAGGAAACATTGGTCACCTCAAAGACTGCAATTATTCCACAATTAGATGTTTTCTTCGTTTCATCCAACTTTTTGATGCAAAATTTACAACCATTGCACCAAATAGCCTTATGGTTTTTTACCTGCAACAAGCCATACACATAAATATTACATCATGAATTGATGATTAAGTGCATGTTTATGCTCCGCAGGGAAAAAATCAATGTGTACAGCAATATATTTGAAAAAAATTAAATAGTATGGCTAATTAATATGCTTTCCTACTTATCTTTTAAACCATATGCTAAATCGATTTCCCTTTGTGTAAGATTGGTATCTTCATTGCGATGAGCTGCTTTAACCAATGAAACGACACCTTCCCATGATATTCGATGACCAGATTGTTCACATCGTTCAATCCATACCTTCATCGAATCAAGATTGTTTGTGATGTATAAATGAAGTGCATCCCACTCTCGACCAACTGCTTGATGAAAATAAATTACAATTCAATACAAATATATATTCACTTAACACGATATACACTTTTAATTGATGCATATTGAATATTAAAAATGAAATAAGTATGATATATACATAAAAACCAATAGTCAAATGTACCATAATTAGTCTCCACTAGCTAATAATTACCTTTCACCTTCCTCAATCTACCTTTCCCCTTCAGGCACTCCCGTTTGAAATTGTTATTGGAGTCCGGATCACAATTGCGACCTAAATTGAGCTTTGACACTAATTTAGGAAGATATTCACTAATATACATCATGTTTTGTTATAGGTCAAATCTGCACTTCTCCGGTCGCGATCACCTTGAGATGTAGATCACACAAAAGGAAAACTTGGATTGAAGAGCATGACGACCTTAGATGACACCTTGGCCTAATTTACCTCCCTGCAAGCTGGAAAAACCCTAAGAAACACCATATTTTGACATGGGCCCTACTCTGCTTAAGTAAACTAGTGCATATGCTCTACTCCAGTGTACAATAGTAGCGTACACCTCCTCATGGGCGCTACTCCTCTTTAGTAGACTAGCGCACAACATCTAAAAAGTGACAAACGCTAGTATTTAATGCTATAGTCACGCCCTGGGCGCTACTCCACCGTGAAATAGTAGCGCACACCTTAAAATATGATCAAAAATATTAATTTTACAAATGGGGATTAGTTGCAGTTGGTTTCCCAACTTCCCTAACTTCCCCTGCAACCACCTCTCGCCTTGAACTTCCTACATTGTCCTATAAATACAAAGAGGATTGAAGATAGGGGTTAGACATATAGACATAGAGACATTTTATATATGAGAGCCATTGAGAGACTCTTCTATATGAGAAGCTTGTATTGAAGGAGGTTATGCTGGAGGAATTCTGAAGTCAGAGAGGAGTAGGAGCCTAGGATCAGGTTGCATGAGCATGCTGCAAAGTCAGGTATACTTTGTATCATTCATATGTTTTTGACAATAAAAGGTTGAAGCATCTTTCTCGTCCCAAATCAAGTGCTTATCGGATTATGTATTTGTTTGGATCAATGTTGGTTAATGTTTGATGTTTGAATTACTTGTCAATTCCATAATTATTATATTGGCCAAGATACACTGAGAAAGGTATTTGTTTTGTAGGTTTATCGAACGGGAGATTGGATTGAGGATCGAGCGCAAGATTGGATAAAAGATAGGATCAAACTTCGTTCAAAAGCTATGTCCTCAAGACCTATAATCTATTTCCATTCATAAACATCTCTGTAATGCAATTAGTATGCTTACCTATCACCCCCTTAAGTTGATAATGTCCATTTCCTCATTATAGGGTAGTATTTCCCGCCAACAGACTGGCGACTCTGCTGGGGAGGTTTTCTTTTCTGCTCTAGGAAACCCTTCTTGATTGTCTTTCCAGTACCTCTAATCCCTTTCAATCTTCTGAGAAGCCTTGTAGGTAGTCCCTGCTTGCTTCCCTTTGCCTGACTCATTCCTGTTACACCTTTGCAAAGTTATTTTTTAACTCTTTAAGACCTGTGCGCTACCCTGCTATACATATAGTAGCGCCCTTGCACTAGTCTGTCTCTATACAGTAGCGCCCACCCCTCTAGATGTGCTAGTTTCCCTACTGCACAGTAGGGCACATTCCTGTAGCCTTCTGTTGGTTGTTTGGTTGAGTTTTCTTCCTTTTTGGGTAGGTTTTCTGACTTTGTTTTAGGTCTCCTTGACTGGTCTTTGAGGTCTGTAACTTTTCTTTGAGTCTTAGTACCCTTCTTTGAGTCTTTTTGTCATCTTTAGGTCACTTGTTTACTTGTGAAGTGTTTGGTTCATTTGTGACTCTTTCTTGGAGACTAGGCCTTGTTCCTTAGTGAACACAGTCGCTTACCTATACCCTGATAGTGTGTTGCTGACCTACAAACCTGTATGCTTTGCGTTTGCTGTTTGTTGCAACACTTGGTTTCTCTTTAGGTATCTCATCCTTTGTTTTAGGGTTTGATCCATTCTTGGAGCCTTTGGGGTGTCTTCCAAAACTTTTTGATTCCCAACATTTCTTGAATTCATTGTTTTTTCCAGTATCAAGTGAGTTTGGAGTACTTTAGTTTGCTCCATCTTTTAGTCTTTGTGTTAGTAGGGTGGTTGTTAGTTCACTTGCCTATCGATTGCTTGGCTTAGTGGTCTTGTTAGGTTTTGGTGCTTTGGGACATTCCTTTTGAGTTTGATTTCTAGTTTTGAGCATCTTTCCTCTTTGTTTTCTTGCCGCTTTGCTTCCAAGTGTGAGGGATTTTTCTTTTGAAAAAACTTGTAGGACAAGTCTTTGTCGAACCATTGTTTTGACAGCTGTGAGCTTAGGAGCCATTTTTCCATACTTACACATCTTTTATAAGTCTTATTTGCTTCCTACTTTAAAGTTCTTTTTCGTTCATAATAACAGAAAAAGAAAAAAAAATTTGGTAGCTTAATAATAGTGAGGCTTATATATTCTGCAAAATAGCATAGTTTATTTTGTTCGATTTTTGAAAAAAAAACAAAAAGAAAAATTTGCTTAGGTTCCTTAGTTTTCAATTTGGAAAGAACATTGAAAAAAAAAATTAAAAAAAAAAGTTTTGTTGTTGAAAGTTATAATTTATGCACTTTGCTTTCCTGTTGCAACCACACCACACAACGCACTACCTATTGAATTAAAAAGTAACCCTAAAAATCTTTAATAAAATTAAATAGCAACAATTTTCTTTTTTAGGGATACACAACACCAACTAGTCTTGGGTTTAAATCACCTTAAACCACCCAAGATCACACATTATGCAAAAATCGTAGTTTGACTATCACAGGTAAACCCACCTCATTCAAAGCTTGCCTGGGATCTATGCAGTAGGTCTTGTGAGATCAGATTGTTGGGAATACTCCTCCTACTTTCTGTTTCGAGCATATACTAGGATTGGATCGCGTTTGGGGACTCTTTTGAGTTTCGAGCTCAGTTACCCTGCCCACTCCTTTTGATTCGACCAAAGACTGTTCCCCCAGGAGTTTTTGGTGTGGTTGTATCCTTAGTATCTGACCATAGGTTCATACACAGGTGACATCGGAGGGTATATTTGTTGTACCTAGGACAGACATGGGAGGAAATCCCTTGCAGGTCTTTGGGAGGGCAGTTGGGTGATTCCAGCGCTTGCACCCTTAGTCATTATATTGTGGACCCCGGGTAACTGTTCTTCATCCTTCGTTGATCTGTTATGGGCCCTCATCATCCCAGACTCTTCTCCGGAAGGCATCTTGTTTGCTTGGTTTGCATACTTAGGAATTTTTTAGTTGGCGTGTTGTTTGCCCCCTAGTCTTAGTGGCCACTAGGTTTCCCTAGTTTTATTTTTATATATAATCGTGGAAGACCAAGAGCTTCGTAGATCTAGAAGGTTGCAAAACCTTCCTCCACTTAGAGCGGAACCACTACCGCCAGCTAGACGACAGAGGGTAGACTCCATTGTTCCTTTGGAAACCACTGGTGAAATAGAAATTCCTGAAGAACTACAACCTGCAACAGAAAGACCCGAAATAGAGGTTCCCGAGGAACCACAACAGGGGACTCCAGATCAGCAAGCTTTCAATACAGTTGAGATTGAGGATCTCACTTTTGGTGAGTATAGTACTTCATTTAATCCTCCTTTGACTAATCTTAACATTCTGCTTCTGTTACCCGTTGGTTTCCAGTAGCCTGATTATAGTGCATATCATTTCACACCTAGGCATTTTATGACTAATATAGGAGGCGAACAGGGAGTCACACAGACTCCCACCATAGGTATGAACACAAGTACTGTGAATCCTCCTCTTACTGCTACACTGAGTTCGGCATAAACAACCTCTGTGTCCACTCCGTCCTTCATCTTTAATGCTGGCACGTTAGGCATGCCGAGTTCAACAACTATGCCATCTTCCTCTACACCCACTTTTGGACCTAGCAGTACAACTAATATAGTTCCTCCTCATGTGACTCAACTGTTGTATCACATACCCAGTACTTGGATTCCCACACCTGCTGTAGGGATAAATGTTTCTACAACTGTGCCTGTCATGAGTACCATGACTGCACCGTCCACGTCAGCTACTACTGGTTTTAATACCTTTGCAGGTACCAACTTGAATGAAGGTAATATACCTGCAGGAAACGTCCCTTTCTCTTTATTCTTGGGAGGAGGGGGGTAACATTTTTAACCAACAATATGGTGGGGCTAACACCCAACCACAGTGGACGAACCCACAAAGCACTAACCCACTTTCATATGGGTGGGGGAATTTCAATAATACTTTCATGCAACAACAGATGGCTGGGGGAAACCCCTACCAATAGATGACTAGGGGAAACCCCTACCAGTAGATGGCTGGGGGCAACCCCTACCAGCAGATGGTCAGGGAAACCCCTACCAGCAGTTCACGGGTCAGACTATGGGTGGTTCCCCCTTTATGACCCCAGCTTATTAAATGCCGTCTTGCAGACCTCGTTTACCATTTCTGGCAACTCTAAACTTGCCAGACCTTTCCAAGTTGACAAACGATCCAGTGTACCACAATGCCACATGGCCACCAGTTCCTACCAACTTACCTTCGGACATTCCAAAGTTTGAAGGCAAAATTGGCGAGGATCTTGGTGACCATGTCACTATTTTCCATTTATGGTGTTCCTCGAACTCATTAAATGAAGATTCCATCAGGTTGAGACTGTTCCAAAGGACCTTAACCTGTGCTGCAGCCAAATGGTACATTGAGTTACTTGTAGATACATTCTTTAACTTTTGGGATCTCGTGACTATTTTTCTGAACCACTTCCAGCTTCCCATTCGGTATGATGCCAAAACAGATCTTTTGTCTACATTTAGACAAAATAAGGCCACTCACTTATCTGATCACATTCAGAAGTGGCAGAGACGGAAGAGGCTCATTAAAGCCAACATACCTCCAGAATTCCTGCTTGAGTGGTATTTGAAATCACTCCTTCCTTATATTTCTAAGGAAGTAGCTACTTCTGGAGTGTCTACAGAGGAAGAAGCCATTTTACGGACCCAGCAGCTAGACCTTGTTTATGCACAATCTAGGTTACTTTATGAAATCATACCGGAGGCATCGCGATCAAATACTGATATGAGTATACCTAATCTGGACCACATGCTGACGGCATAGTGGGTTCAGTTGATTCTGCAGCCTTCGAAGCATTGACCAAGCAGGTTCATGCCTTATCTGTCAAACAATCAACTGCAGAAGTTACTTCCATCACAACCTCTCCTTCTACTTCTGAATCTGTTAACCAGGTTCAGAACTATCAAAAGGGCCCTAGACAACCCAATAACAAAAAGAAGGGCAAGAAAGGAGAGGGGAACCATCAGAAGCCCAAAAAAGAGAATGCCAAGGAGGGTAACAAAGAGAAGAAGAAGGTTAAGTTCCCTTGTAAACTTTGCAAGCAGGACCACTTCACTCACCAATGCCCTTTACTCAAAGAAGCCCAGAAGCTACTTCAAGAAAAGAAGCCTGCTGTACTTAAAGATACATTCCCTAAGGGGTAGGGTTCAAATTCTGGCACCTCCAATACTAGGGGCACCACACATGCTTCAGTTGATCAAACTTTTATTAACATGGTTAGCTCGGATGCAATCTTACAAACGAGAGCAAGAAATTACACCTCGGATGCACAAAAGAAGCATAAAGAGATTCCTGAATCTTCCATTCCTCTCCATATACTTGTAGATCCACTACCCAAGATCCCGAAAGGTGTCTTGAAACGGGCCTCACACAATCTCAACGCTCGGGCTACTTCCAACTACAATGTGGTTGAATATCTAGCCCAGACCCCTTGTGCTATGTCCACCTTAGAAGTTTTGCAAGGTTGTCCATTACAATGAAATGCACTTCTGGCAGCGATTGGAAGTATGGAATCATCTAACATGACTACGTGCTTTGATATGGCTAATATCAAATATCGATTGTCGTACCACGTAGCCCTACAGATTGAAGTGGTCCATGGTCCTATGACCATTAGAAAGGTTGTCGTAGACGAGGGCGTGTCGACATGCGTGATGTCCATTTCTTGCTGGAAAGCTTTAGGCTCTCCCAAGATAGCCCCCTCTAACACACTGCTTACTACCTTCGATGGCAGGACTTTCCGTCCACATGGAGTTCTACCATCGTTTGAAATTACACTTGCCGGTAAGACAGTTGCTGTAGAGATCAAAGTTCTGGATGCTCTACTTGATTACAATATGTTATTAGACTGGAGCTGGACATATGCCATGCGAGCCATTGCATCGGTAGTTTTTCAAGTTTTTATGTTCCCTCACAAAGGCAACATCGTCACGGTCGATTAACTTTCATTCTCTCGGCAAAACAACCAGACTTCATCGGATACCACTATCCCTTTAGTTGATCAAACTGCCCCAGTAAGCGAGAGTTTAGGAGCAGGGCTTTACGGGTCACTAATAGGCACGTTTGACCTACCCTCTCCTGTTCTTTTTATGCGTTCTAATGAAGGTTCATCTACTGAAACTTCCATGGTCAGTTCAAAGACTGATATGTGGATCCTTCCTACTGAACTAGAACTAGTTGTGCCTGTATTCGTTGCAGAGATAACCCATGAGGATTCACAACAACCTGCAACAGAACATATCCTGACTCCTTTGGTCTCTATCAAGTCAAATATGGACCCTGCTTTTGCATGGTTAACGGACTCTACCCTCTCTCCTGATGGTTTGGAAACAGTTTTACCTTCTGAAGAAACATTTTTTGAAGCCATGATAGGCTTGAGACAACCTCAGGAACATTTACACCCCAGGACCTATCTACTTCATGTTCTAAACCTGATAGAGAGAGGTGAGTTCCCTTCGAGACCCAGTGAGAATGCTGATTGGTCCTCTGTCCTTTCTACTTCACAAGATATTTTTTCCGAAGGGAATAGGATGAGTGCAGTGAGAACCATCTCCATTAACATTCCCACTGAACCTGGGGTCACAGAACATATCTTTATTGGAGCGGGCTATTATCTTGATGAGATCATTCCGTATACCAATCTGTTTAATGATTTTCGTGACATCTTTGCCCGATCTCATGAGGAGATTCTAGGCATCGACCCTACCTGAAGGAGTCTTTCGAGCATTCTTCTACCTCTACTTCGAGCTCGTTAAAAACAGTAAGTAGGTTTCGAGCATTCTTCTACCTCTACTTCGAGCTCGTTAAAAACAGTAAGTAGCTTTCGAGCATTCTTCCACCTTCACTTCAATCTCGTTAAAAATAGTAAGGAAGCTACGAGCATTCTTCCATCTCTCCTTTGAGCTCGTTAAAAAAAGTAAGGAGGTCACGAGTTTACTTTTTCGGGCTCGTTAAAATTTTACGAAAAAGATTCCTATAGAGTTCTCTCTAACCTATTGTTAGACTCTTTAAATATGACAAGATTCCCGAGTATAGTTGTCATTTCAAACTCGTTAAAGGATTTGAAGCGACATCCACCCAGGTATAGAATTACCCCTTTTCCGGGCCTTGGTGGATAAATTACGGAAAATGTATACTCTAGGTATACTTCTGTATGCGCTAGAAGAGTTCTTCTTCCATTGTTTTATACTTTTTCGGGGGAGGAGACTAACTTTACAAAAAATGACCTTTCGGAGCCTTTCTTTAGGGTTTTCAGGCTCTCTAAACATGAAAACACCAAGCGAGCATTCACCTACTTGGGCTCGATGTGAAATCCACGGATAGGTGTAAAGAGGATTGTTTAAGTTTTTCAGGCTCTCTAAACAAGAAAACACCACCGAGCACAGACCAATCCGGGCTCGATATAAAATCCACGGATAGGTGTAAAGAGGATTGTTTAAGTTTTTTAGACTCTATAAACAGGAAAACACCGGCGAGTATTAATCTGCTTGGGCTCAATACTAAAATCCACGAGCAGGTATATGGAGTTATTGTTTAAGTTTTTCAGACTCCTTAAAATTGAAAACACTAGCGAGAAGGAACAGATCTCAGCTCGATATTAAAATCTAGAGATTAGTAATATAGATTAATCTTCTATCTCTTCTTCGAACTCTGTAAACAATGAAGAAGGTCCTGAGCCTTCCTCCCATGGGCTCATTAAACTTTTTACATGGTTGGATATATTGAGTTTTCATTCTTTCTTGGACTCATTAAAACAACAAGAAAGGTATTCTTTTATCTAAAGAGAATAAGGGATGAGAAAGATGTATCGTATCTTCAGTGTCAAAGGCAGTTCAGCCATTTCTATCCTTGAACACAACACCTACTTGAGTCTATCATGTCAGTTGGGTTTAGTTTTCGACCTTAGGGTGAGCTTGATCTCCGAGTTGTTTACTCCCCCGATTGGTTATTCTTCCAATCATATGGAGGGTCTGTTAATGTCTCCTACATTACAAGCTTATATCATTTCCCCCATTATGTTGAAAACTACCTAAGTCACTTTGTGTCTTGCTCACTGTTCAAGGATATACCTTGTGTCGGCCATTTTGCAGTTTATCTTGACCTCATGTGTTAGCTATCCTAGTGTCAGTCTTGTTACATGTATTACTCCATATTAGCTCATATCAGTTGAGTGTCCCTCATGTTGGATGATGGAGGATGCCTTAAGGACTCCCTTCCAATGGACTTCTTCCCATCGACATCAACTCATTTTGCTCTGGGAAGTTTAGAGTTTTGGTTAGTACCTTGGAGATTGCAGTCACTAGTGGTAATTTTCCTCACTATTGAATGATGAGAATACATCAATGTCTCTTATTCGACAGGATCCTCAAGTTTTTGACTCCAAGTCCACTTATTCACACTTGTTGGATCGTACTAGGTACCTTGGGCCCCATCATCATTATCGGTGGAAGCCCTCACATTTGTTAACGGTATACATCAAGGACTGGTAATCAAACGATACCCCCCATGTTCGACTATCATCTCATTTATTCACATGGTTAGGGTTTGTACCTTGGGTTGTTTTGGATGAATACCTTGGGATGTTTGATGACATCACCTTATTATGTTATCACCCAAGTTGTGCAAGACTGAGCCTCACTTACATTTGGATCTCCATGAGACATAGATCCAGTTTGTTGTTATGGCTATGATCTCTCAGTTTGACATGGATCCACGCTTATATTCCAAGTGGCCATGCTATATATACATCTCCTTGTTATGTATTGGAGATCATATTGTATCACACTGCACATCTATATGATTTCAAGATTGTAATTGCTTGTTGACCTTGATCTTTGTTTCAGGTGTTCTTGTGACTTGCTTTCACAGTTCCTTGCTCCTCCTCTGGCTTCAGATTATAATGTATTTCGGCCATCGCTTCCCTCTGACCTCACACATTAGGGGGCATCTGTTATAGGTCAAATCTGCACTTCTCCATTCGTGATCACCTTGAGCTATAGATCACACAAAAGGACAACTTGGATTGAAGAGCATGATGACCTTAGATGACACCTTGGCCTAATTTACCTCCCTGCAAGCTGGAAAAACCCTAAGAAACACAATATTTTGACATGGGCGCTGCTCTGCTTAAGTAAACTAGTGCATATGATCTACTCCAGTGTACAATAGTAGCACACACCTCCTCATGGGCGCTACTCCTCTTCAGTAGACTAGCGCACAACATCTAAAAAGTGACGAACGCTAGTATTTAATGCTGTAGTCATGCCCTGGGCGCTACTCCACTGTGAAGTAGTAGCACACACCTTAAAATATGATAAAAAATATTAATTTGATGAATGGGGATTAGTTGCAGTTGGTTTCCCAACTTCCCTAACTTCCCCTACAACCACCTCTCGCCCTAAACTGCCTACCTTGTCCTATAAATACAAGGAGGATTGAAGAGAGGGGTTAGACATATAGACATAGAGACATTTTATATATGAGAGCCATTGAGAGACTCTTCTATATGAGAATCTTGTATTGAAGTAGGTTATGCTGGAGGAATTCTCAAGTCAGAGAGGAGCAAGAGCCTAGGATCAGGTTGCATGAGCATGCTGCAAAGTCAGGTATACTTTGTATCATTCATATGTTTTTGACAATAAAAGGTTAAAGCATCTTTCTCGTCCCAAATCAAGTGCTTATCAGATTATGTATTTGTTTGGATCAATGTTGATAATTGTTTGATGTTTGAATTACTTGTCAATTCCATCATTATTATAATGGCCAAGATACACTGAGAAAGGTCTTTGTTTTACAGGTTTATCGAATGGGAGATTGGATTGAGGATCGAGCACAAGATTGGATAAAAGCTAGGATCAAACTTCGTTCAAAAGGTATTTCCTCAAGACCCATAATCTATTTCCATTCATAAACATCTATGTAATGCAATTAGTATGCTTACCTGTCACCCCCTTAAGTTGTTAATGTCCATTTCCTCATTATAGGGTAGTATTTCCCGCCAACATGTTCTGGTATACCATATATCCCTCCACCATAGAACCCTCAGGATGTGTTTGTTGTCTAACCAAACCCTTCAAAAATTTCAAGTGCCTCTCAACCATCCACATGGACCTTGAGTGTACAGGTCCACACAATTCAATCTCCTCAACTTGGTGTATGAGGTAGTGTTCTTATGCATTGAAAAATGCCGAAGGTAGATGCTTTTGCATTTCACACATGAGACAATGAATTTATCTCCTCAAATACTTTATATATTCTTTATGGATTTCTTTAGATGACAACCATCTACTAGTGATGCAAACAAATCATGAGATTCAACAAAAATAAACATTATATTACATAACAATTAGTAAAACAAATGTAAAATATAAGTTCTACAATGAATTGAACAAACACTTTATGCATGCAAAATATCGCTACTTACCTCATGTATTTTCCAAGATAATATATAATTTGTTTGACATTGTTGTCAAAGTTTTCCGGGAGAGATAGAGGTAGAACATATTGTAATAATATAAAAATCATTTCATTATTTTTTACAAAAAGTAGACAAAAAAATACCAACAATATGGACTAGAATAAAAAAATATAGCAATATATATACCATAATAATTACCTTCATGAAGATATTCCAATCATGTGTTTTCATCCCCGCGAAATCACCTTTCTTTGTTATGATATTCTTCATGTTCGAACAAAATACGGTGGGAAATTTAATTTTTTGCATGACTTCTTTTACAACATTGCTTTGCTGCTCCGTTAACAACCATGGAAGTGAGTTATATTAATTTGGTCTCCATTGCTATGTAATTGAATGACACCTTTCATTGCATGATTGGATTTCAATATGAATAATAGGTTGAGAGAATACCCCACCACAAGAAAATTTGCAAACCATAACTGTTTTTCTTCCCCTTGGCCTAAGGAAGTGCTTTTATACCACTTATTATGATTATTAGTACTTAAAATGGTTCAAATTGTAGAAAGGAAACGATACTTAATAAGAATATTAAACCATTTATTCATATTATGAAATGAGAGCAAAATTCATATGACTCTTAAAGGGGCCACCTCCAAATGATTAGTGCTCCATTAAAATTATAATTATTGAGAAGATATTACATAGATCTCTATCTATATAAATAGTTTATATATACTACAAACCCTAACTACTAGTGACCCCTACATTAATGATTGGGACATATTACATTGAATGCATGCTAATTATCTAGTGGGCTTTATTCAATAACTAACATAGTGGACCTACTCACATTATATTACACGACCACAATACATATCCCATAATTAACTCTAATGGGCCCTTATTTTAGACTAGAAACCCTCCCACATCGTCAATGCATGCGTTTAGTCTAACCATGGCAAATTTCAGTCCATACAAGCACAAATTGAAAAATTTTCAACGTTGGCCCTGTTCAGTACATTAATTATTCTATAGGTTTGTTGTTTGATTGTAGAATTGTTTGTGTGAGTCATGTTTGAGTCAGGAAGCCATCCCACACCGTCAATGCATTAATCTAGTCTAACCATGCCAAATTTTAGTCCATACAAGAACAAATTGAAAAGCTTTCAACGTTGGCCCCGTTCAGTACATTAATTATTCTATAGGTTTGTTGTTTGATTTTTGAATTGTTTGTGTGATTCATGTTTGAGTATGGAAAACCTACCACACCGTCAATGCATGCGTCTAGTCTAACCATGCCAAATTTTAGTCCATACAAGCACAAATTGAAAAACTTTCAACGTTGGCCCCGTTCAGTATATAATTATTTTATAGGTTTGTTGTTTGATTGTCGAATTGTTTGTGTCAGTCATGTTTGAGATTCTCTTTGTTTCAAGAATAATTTAATATTCTCTACTAATCAGGGCCAACCATGTGAAGGTGGAATCTCATCTGACCCCCCCCCCCCTCACGTCACTCTCAATTCCCCATAACCCGACAAAATCTATGTACAAAAAAATAATTTATTTTGTTTTTTGTCATACTTTAGAAGCAATGTCTCTTATAACATATGCCAACATACAATAAAATGGCAAAACAAATTAAAAACAATTAATTTATACGTACCAATACAAGTCAATAATTCTATCGCAATATTAATTCAAAATATATAGAGTAGATATATTAAGGCGTACCTCATATAATTCAATGGACTTCATCATTTTCTTCATCCAAGTCATCATCTGTATCATCCGATCCAGATTCAACATTGAAAGGATTGGCCATATCATCATCACCTTTGATGTCAGTTTCAATCATCATGTCATCATCGATATCATCTTCATGGACATTATCTGCTACATCATCTGATTCAACTAATTCTTCGACATCTTCCTCTGGAACATGATCATCTAACTAATGTTGATAATCCTAAACATCATCTTCTTCTTCAAGACCCTTTTCATTATCTTCCTCTACATTATACTTTATCATCCTTCCCATTGGATCGCATCTCACAACAAATGACCAACCCCCTTTCACCTTCCTCAATCTACCTTTCCCCTTCAAGTACTCCCCTTCGAAATTGTTGTTGGAGTTCGGATCACAAATGCAACCTAAATTGCGATTTGAAGCTAATTTAGGAAGATTTTCACTAATATACATCATGTTCTGGTATACCATATATCCCTCCACCATAGAACCCTCAGGACATGCTCATTTTCTAACCAAACCCTTAAAAAATTTCAAGTGCCTCTCAACTATCCACATGGACCTTGAGTGTATACGTCCACACAATTCAATCTCCCCAACTTGGTGTATAAGGTAGTGTTCTTGTGCATTGAAAAATGCTGAAGGTAGATGCTTTTGCAATTCACACATGAGATGAGGAATTTCTCTCCTCCAATACTTTATATCTTCTTTATGGATTTCTTTAGATGAAAACCATCTACAAGTGATGCAAACAAATCATGATATTAACAAAAATAAACATTATATTACATAACAATTAGTAACAAAAATGTAAAATATAAGTTCTACAATGAATTAAACAGACACTTTATGCATGCAAAATATCACTACTTACCTCATGTATTTTCCAAGATCATATATAAATTGTTTGACATTGTTGTCGAAGTTGTCCAGGAGAGATAGAGGTAGAACATACTAACAACATAAAAATCATTTCATTATTTTTTACAAAAAGTAGACAAAAAATACCAATAGTATGGACTAGAATTAAAAAATAGAGCAATATATATGCCATAATAATTACCTTGATGAAGATATTCCAATCATGTGTTTTCACTCCCGCAAAATCACCTTTCTTTGTTATGATATTCTTCATGTTCGAACAAAATTCGATGGGAAATTTAATTTTCCGCATGACTTCTTTTACAATATTGCTTTGTTGCTCCATTAACAACCATGGAAGTGAGTTTATATTAATTTGGTCTTCGTTTCTATGTAATTGAATGAAATATTTCATTACATGATTGGATTTTGCAAATTTTGACAATTTTTTCTTTATCACTCCCATCCAATATTCTCCATAATGTTTCAGCCACATTCTTTCTAATATGCATTGTATCAAACATATGAACAATTTGTAGGTTCTCATAGTAGGGAAACCTACTGAATCCCATTAATTCCTTCATGATCACGATGACCATCACGAATCATAGTTTATAAATAAATTACAAAAATCAATTTCAATTACAGTAAACAACACACAATAAATAAAATTCAAAACATTTCATATATGATGATAGATAGACAATTTGATCCATATGTACCTTGACGATTTCTATTATATTGAAACTTCCATAGGTGAGGTGTCATTCTCTGCGGTTTTAATGTAGTCTCTTGCTTCTCATTGAATATATGTTTTTCAGTAGTTAGATACCTATGATTCTTAGAGAGGAAGTGCCTATACTCATCAAACAACTCATTTCCTAAACTTTTTGAACGATGAGATTTGATCTTAGGACCACAAACTTGACATGCAAATTTTCCCTTTGTTTGAAGACCTGCATAAAGAATGGTTTAACTATGTTAATTATAATTATATAAAATGAATGGATTATTTAAAAAAACATGCATGCATAATATATCAACTTCAAAAAATTAAATACTATTAAAGTGGACGTTATAATTACATACCGCAAAAATGGGTTAACCCTGGGGCATCATGTACTATCCATACAAGCATTGCATGGAATTGAAATTTCCTTTGTCCTATTGGTCTAGATACACCATACATAGTGATGCCATTCCATAGGTTTAGTAGCTCATTAATAAGAGGCTCGATATATACATTCATATCGTTAACTTGGTACTTACCTAGATTGATTTGAACATATAAAATATAGTAATTATTACAACCATTTAGGTATATAAATAATATACATGAGTAAAAGAAAAAAAATATATGACATTATGCAACAAAATAGGACAAATGAGATGGCACTACATTAAAAAAAAATTGTTGTAGACACATACCTAGAATAATCATTTCCAACATTATGTGCTCCCTCTTTATTGAAAACCATGGAGGAATGTTATTGCTGATAACAAAAATAGCCCACATCGAGTAAATAGATCTCATATCTCCAAATGGATTGACACCATCTGCTGCGAAAGAAAGCCTAACATTATGAGGTTCTTCTTTAAAGTGTGGCCATTTTTCCTTGGACATATATCTAAATGCAGAACCATCTATAGGAATTCGAAGAATGTCATCTTGACTTCTGTTCCGTGCATGGTAATCCATAAATTGTGCTATGTTTTTGCACCCGAACAATCGTTGCAAACGTGGAATAATAAGAATATAATGAAGAACCTTGCGAGGCAACTTTTTTGTTACTTGATCTGTTCAATATCTACTGATATGACATTTCGGACATTCTGTTTCAAATTCATGCTGTTTATAATATATAATATGGTCATCAGGGCATGCATCAATTGCTTCATACTGCATTCCAATTTATTTTGTGATGGCAGATAAATATTGATATGTGTGAGGTAAAATATTAGATGGTGGTAACAAAAACACAACTATCAGGCTACAACAAATTACAATAAAAAACTAGTTAATATAATATATAAATAATATTAATGAAACATATTTCATCCGTATTAATTTTACTTATGAATTAATAATAAAATTATTAGAGGAACAAAGATAAACTTTATCATGATCATATATATGTGATGGAATATATTACATACCTTAACATCTGTGTGACTAATGTGTTTGAAAGACCATTCATAACCTTCAAGTTCAATATCAACAATATAGAAGAGAGAAGATTTGTGTTGGAGCCTTCATAAAGGGGTTCGTATGCCTCCTCAAGAAGAGGTAAATCATGAACATCATCAAAGTCATCATTTTCATGATCATCACCATCATTATCCATTCTAACATTAAATGTATAATGGATCAATGTATTTGTACCATCATCTTCAACTATGTTATCAGTATGATCATTAACTTGTTCTTAATTATTCATAGCTCCATGTTCCTTCGGTGATCCACTCAGCGCTTAGCATTGTTGTCGAATTCTAACTTCGACAAGTCATCGACTTCAACACAACTTCGACAAGTTCTGAATTTGACATGACTTTGACAACCACAACAAATTCGACAAGTTCAACAACCTTAAATAGTTTCGTGACGTCGACATGGAGCATCGACCTACGACTTTTGACTATCGAGCCATGACATATTGCCTCTCTGTCTTCCAGTCGACTGTAACGGTTGAACTTCCGAAACCGTTCTAATTTCTATTGTAACTGAACGTAACGGGAAGGCACCCAAGCGTCTCAGCATTCTATATAAGCATGTATAATATTGTAACATACATCAATGAATCAATCAGGCATTTAGATGTCGAGTAATAGAGAAGATTCGTTCGCATTCCTGCATATTTGTTGGTGTGTAATTGTGTTTGTTTGCGTAATGTATTCCTGCTTTGCTTATTCTATTTATTATTGATTCTGCCATAACAGAGCTAACTCATTCAGTCGAACTGTTGTCCCCCTCGTGCACTTGGGCGCGTACAGATCATTGGTATCAAAGAAATCAGTTTTGTTCATGCTCAAGTTTTGCATAGACACTTCCAGTGAAGTACCTGAGTTATGCCGGTTCAAACATGCTCACAATCTCAGCAATTGAAGCAGACACTACCTCCAGAAATGGAAGAAGAAACAACTGATAGACATGCAGCCGACAAGACAACATAAATTATTGAGCAAGCACTGGCTTGGAAACGGACTGAAATGTTCGCCCAGTTCAATGAAATTCTCATGCGATTTGCTTCGACATATGGAGGATTTTCGATGAGAACTAGCTCCGATAAAATCAGCCCCTTCAAAGTGAAAATGAATTTGGACATATCGAATCTTGAAGGAAAGATTGACACGGAATTCGTCGACAATTATGTACAAAAATTGGAATCCTATTACTCTGTGAATCAACTCTTGGAAGCTGACAAGATCACCATTGCATCCTTAAAGATGTCAACATCTGTGCACTGCTGGTGGGAGAACCTATCGACAAAGATGGAGAAAAGAGGAGACCCCATTGACACATGGGATAAATTTGTCGAATACGTTCGAAAATAATTTTCCCAAATACCTCGAACAATAGTATAATAAGTGGCAATAGCTAAGGCAATGGAAATACCAATCAGTACAGAGTTATACCGACGAGTTCTATCGACTCATGGCTAGACTTGGCATCCAAGAAGAAGATAATTTGCTTGTTTTGAAGTACATTAGCGTATTGTCCCAGTACATTCAGCAGGAGATGGAATTTCTGACTGTCAATACGCTTGCGGATGCTTTCCACTATGCCAACAAATTAGAAACCAAGCAGAAAGGAAAAGAACATTTCGTGACAAAGCCGACATCAGGATGACCACCCGACAAGAAGGCACCAGCTGACTTTGACAAGTCAAAATATTCTTAGCCGACACCGCCAAAGCCAGATCACGGATAAATCCTTTTCAAAAAAGGGAATGTAACAAACAACCTCCTACTGGGAAATGGTGTGATTACCACCACTCATCTTGGCATGATACATGTGAATGCAAAGCTCAGAAGACATTTTTGGAAAAAGTGTCGACATCCGACATGTTTGAAAAGATGGTGGAAGAATCTGATCCAGACGTAATGACCCTTTTGACATTGACATCAACCACTCCGACATCCTTGACTATCTTTGACAAGGAGGAATGAGAGTGCCTATTCCATACACGGATATGGGTCTGGAGAAACCAATTACATATGATTGTGGATAATGGTATCTAGAAGAAATTTATTTCTGAAGATCTCGTAAGAAACTAGGACTTGTCACCACTCCGCATCCTCATCCTTACAACATCAGTTGGATGAAGGATGGAAAGGAACTATAGATCACCCGACAATGAAAACTTGCCTACTTCATAAATCCTTTTGAAGATGAAGTACTTTGCAACATGGAACCACTCTCCATCGCTGACCCCTTGTTTGGGAAACCTTACTTATGGGATCACCATGGAAGTTATCAGTCACAACCTCAGAAGGTGATTGTCAAAATCCAAAATCGATGGTATGACATACTAGAATGATGACCTACACCAATGGTCTCAATGATATATGCTAAGCAAACGAAGAAGCTCATCAATCATGCTCAGAAGTTCGCATTGATTATGATCAAACCACAACATTCTAGGAATATTGCAGCAACAAGTCAACTCACCAACCAACACAGCTCTTGACAGAAGCAGTTGATCGACATTGTTCTTGACGAGTATGAGAGTTTATTCCAATATCTGGATGGAGTACCTCGACATTTCCAGGTAAAAAACTCCATTGAACTTGCTCTTGGTTCTTCTTTTCCTAGCGCATCTGTTTATAGAAGATCCATTCTAAAAAATTAAGAGATTCGCAGACAAATCCAAGAATTGATCGAAAAAGGTCATATCTGACCTAGCTCCTCTCCTTGTGGAAGTCCAGTCGTCCTCATTCCAAAGAAAGAAGGGACTTGGCGCATGTGCATCGACTACCGGTCACTCAACAAAATTTTGGTAAAGAATCGCTACCCCCTGTTGCGGATAGACAAGCTCATTGACCGTCTGAAAGGTGACAAATTCTTTACTAAGCTCGAACTTAAGTCAAGGTATCATCAGATTCCAATCGAGCCCACAGATGTGTGGAAAACTTCTTTCAAAACCAAGGAAGGATTGTTTGAATGGATAGTCATGCCTTTTGGCTTAACCAATGCACCTACGACCTTCATGCGATATCTGGATAACATCCTTCAAACTTTCATCGAAAAATGTGTCATTGTATATCTCGACGACATACTGATGTTATCGAACAATCTACCGAGAGCGGACTCAAGGAATGATCTCCCTAGACTCAATGAAAGACTAGAACAAATGAGACATAATAGAAATAACTTTCCTAGATCTAGTTAGAGATTGAGTGGCCAGATGCCTTACCTTTCAGATCGTTGATCCTTTCTCCTTGATGTTGTTCCAAGATTTTATGGTCTTCAGATCTCAGCAGTAAAACCTGTCAAGACATACAAAACAATACAAGTAGTAAAATGCATCTAAACAATAATAGATCTAAGTAAGTAGTTAAGCAGGCAAACTATACAAACATTATCAATGCAACAACATTTGGTGGAAAGCATTTATATTACTGTATAAAAAGGGAAAGTACAGAGAAGGAAGTGATTACAACCAAGGCTTGACGTAGCAATCCTTCTCCAACCAAGACAATGCCAAAGCCTCCAAAGGAAGTATAGGTCTCCCAAGAGATGAATAGATATCTCTAAGCTAATTTCACCAGCATGCAAGTAATATAGGCTTCCTCCCTTTGGAATGGGAATGAGCTTCACTTATATAGGACTAAGAGTATATGATAGGTTGAGATATGGTAGGAGAGAGTTAGGGGATCCTTCCAAAAGGCTAAAAATTGAATGCCATCTCCCCTATAGGCTAGGGATAGGGATCCACATCACCCAGCTTTGAGAATGGGCTCAAAGATGCTCTTTTATCCAACTAACTGACATCATCGCAGGATGCAATAGGACAACCTGCGACGTCGCAGATTGCACAAGGGTGAACTACGATGACCTATAAAAATGGGTCAGTTAAGCCCTCCAGTCATGGGAAACTTCAGGGATGTTTACACTAACTATTAGGATGGAAATATTTAGGTGTAATAGAATGCTCCCCAAAGCATGAAGCTATTGAAACTGGACAGGTGAAATGCTTTGACAGAAGAATGGAAATGGCTCGTTCAATAGGAAATGCTGCTGCAGTACAACTGACTCTGAGAACACATTCTTGTATGACTCACAACATGGATTCCAACCAATACAATGCAGATCCATGGTATTAATGATCGACTGAACACAATCATGGCTACTAGACACAAGCGTAGATCTATGATCAGATGATAACACAGCCACGACCAATACAAATGTGGATCTATGTGATATGACTCAAAACAATCTCCATCGCAACCTGGGTAAAACAATGAACACAATCATGGCTACTAGACACAAGTGTAGATCCATGATGAGATGATAACACAGCCATGACCAATACAAATGTGGATCCGTGTGATATGAATCCCCAGGGTCTTCAAGCCGAACCCGCAATGATACGAATCTATCCATGTGATTACAAATGTCTTGACGTCGAACATGGTAGATACCACTTGATTACCGGTCATTGATGTATACCGTTAACAAGCATGAGAGAAATCACCATTAATGTCAATGATTCCCAAGGTATCACGATACATATCATCAAGCGTGAATAAACGAGTTGAATTTGAATGCATGATGAAACCTTTCAATCAAGAGTCAATGATGTAAACTCATGTTGAAAGCGAGGTAACCTGCCATTGAGGCATGCAGGCCCAAGGTACTCGATTGGTTTATAGATTCAATCCTCGGATGATGTGTTGAATTCGACAAGGATGAATCCGTCGAAGGAGGGCCATGATGAATCCCCCATCATCGACATGAAACATGACAAAGGATGTTTTGAACAGATCGGATGGTACAATAACATGCAAGACTGACTTAGAGTAGACTGACATGATGGAAGGTGTACTGACTGCAAATGATGAGTGGTGAAAGTATTCTTGAACATGGGCATGGAATGACTTGGCAGTATTGACATGACAAGTACGATGCCAACTCCTAATGCAATTGATGGAAAAAGTATTCTTTGGATGACCCAAAGGAGTAACAAGACTCAGGAAGTGGGTAAAACTCTAAGACAAATGGATGACCCAAGTACTATATGCAAATGCAAATGAGTGGCATGTTCAAGAACGACTAGGTACTGCCATAGGTAAAGGTGTAATACAAAGGATTTCCTTTTTCCCCATCATGACTGATGAGTTCCTCATGTTTTTTTTACGAGCTTGATGAGGGTAACCAGATGCTTGGTATAGCTCATCTCATAGATGAGTCCAATCCAAAATATTTTCTGAACCTGGGACAAGAAGGGTTCGTCCCATAGCGGTCCCTTCAATGTCAAATTTTAACGAGTCCATAGAAGGTAAACTCAGTCGTGATTTCATGTTTAGAGAGTTTGAAAAGAGCTAAAGGAGACTCCAATGGTCCTTTTTCATAAAATTAGCCTTGTCGACTGAAAAAGGGTAAAACAACGCGAGAGAGGAATCTTCCAGTCATGATTGGTTGGAGTATTCCTTTTTCGTAAGTAGTGCCCCCTGGTCCGAAAAAGGAGTAAACTATCACCAAGAAGATGACTCAAATTCTTTAACAAGCGTGAACACGACAAGTTCGCTTGGCTATCTTTTCGTATTTCGAGAGCCTGAAAAGAGGTTAAAGATAGACTCCGGGGGGGTTCCTTTTCTGTAGGACTTTAACAAGCCTGAAAACGTGAAAAATCATAACTCGGTGACTTATTCTCATGGTTTTACGAGCATGAGAAAGAACAAACAGTGATCTCATCATCATTAAATAACTAAATTCTAGCAGGTGAAAATGACAACAAAAATATTCAACGGGTTGTTCATACCTGACAACATTTACGAGATGATCGCTACGATGCGAGAATGGCGCAAATGAAGCACTTAACGTCTCCTGCATGCTTGAAAACTAGGTCAAATAGTCAACCAGGTATTAAAATGCAGTAAAATGATCCAAACTATAGCAAAAGACCCATAAAGCATCTAAATTTGAAAAAGAATATTGCCTTTTTGTTTATAAAATAGGAAAAATGACAAAAAATAGTTACCATTGTTATTTGCCAAGTTTGGGGAGAAGAAAGTGCCATTTGGAGCAGATTTTCATTCGTCGATTACCAGAGCTACGATTTACCATTTCACAAATCGTCAGGAGCAAGTAAGCCTAGACCTCAACCAATAACTTTATAGTGGTTTACAATTTCATGTTTTGTTCGTTTTTTAGGTTTTTGGGTTGATTTGTGAGGTGATTTTGCGCCCTCGGGTTGTCGCAGGTCTCCCTTACGGGAACTGTGACGAACCCGGGTCGTCGCAAAAACCATAAGGGAGTCTTGCGACAATGTTGCCCTGTCTACAAAGATGGGGTGCGACGACAGAAACGTCCATCTCCAAAATCAAACCTAGCCCACAAGAAAAACTTTTAATGGTTTGGGTGAGTTATAATAGTGTTTAAAGGATTCCTTTGATAGGCTTGTGGTCGTCACCATGGTTCTTGAATGGCGTGAGCATGAAAATGAAGTGGAAGATATACAAACGGTAAATGATCCATTGTGTGTGGATGCATTGAGGAACTGTGGACTGTTGAAGTTCTTCTAGGTCCAGGGCAAGAGGGCCCAAGCCCCACTACTGGAGCACATGCTCCGGAGTTGGGATGCAACGCAGCAGTACTTCATGATCAGGGAACACATACTAAATAAAGATGTTGATCACATCTATTTCTTGACAGGACTATCCCGGAGGGGGGATATTGTGTCTCTCACTGGATCATGAGGGAGTGACCGGACGGTGGATGACTTGATCGTCTAAAATTGTACTCCACATACCCATGCCTCTAGTGGGAAAATTCCCATCAAAGAGGTTTGAGAACATCCATTGCGTGTCATACTCTTCACTATAGTGAGGATAACAGGGAGCCAAGTGGCTCATCTGGCTACCAAGTCTTAGATGTTATATGCAGAGGAGTGTATGTCACCAAAGGTGTTTAACTGGTGTGAGGGACTCCTCACCAACCTTCGAGCTCAGTTGACCAAGTGACGGCGTGGTGAACTCAAGCAGTTCGGTTACATATGAGTAGTGATCTCTTTCTTGTTGGAGCGAGTACCTCTCTTATACCCGCTCCAACAAGAATGTGGAGAGATTATTCCTCCTAAGCTAATAAGCTCGCTAGTGGATAAGTATAACATCCAGGTTGCCAAGGAAAGGTTATGGGTATGCTGGCTGGCACCGTCCGCGAATCCGTAGAAAATTGCCATCTGCACATGCAGACAGAACATGGTATAAGTAACGAAACAAGACCTAAGCATGCAAGAAATCAAAGCGTCACACCACACAAAACACACACACCATGTACAGTATATACAAAGTACTTATGCATGAAAGAATCAGGCATAGTACCTCTTTAGGTAAATCCCATTGTGGGGCTCACCTGAAGATATCCCATCATAGTCTTCAAGCTCGTAGGTTCCTTTCTCCAGGATGCGCTTCACTATGTAGGGTCCATGCCACATGGACTCAAACTTTCCTGCCCCCAGCTTATCATGTCTTTGGTCATATGTAAGGACCAAATCACCCTCGCTATAGACATGATGTTTTAATGACTTGTCATACTGCGCTTTGACGCATTTCTTATGTGCCTCGTTGGAAAGAACGACATTGCGACGAGTTTCATCGAGTTTCGCTAGGTAGAGGAAGCGTTCTTCCTCAGCAGTAGTGTTAGGGATAAGTTCAACTGTGAGTTTGAGGGACGAAATATCGCACTCAATTGGTAGGACTACCTCCAATCCATAAAATAATTGGAAGGGGGTAAATCCAGTGGCGGTTTTGATAGAAGTTCGATAGGCCCATAGTGTTGAAAAGAGCATATTGTGCCAGTTGCACTTGTGCATACCCACGATGCGTTGGATCATGGTTTTCAAGACCTTGTTAATGGCCTCTACTTGTCCATTGGATTGTGGGTAGTATAGTGTTGAGTTTTCATGGCGAAAACCCGATCTAATGCTCAATTTGTCAACCATGTGGTTCATAAAGTGAGAACCATGGTCGGTAACTATAGCTTGAGGAACTCCGAACCATGCTATAACATGATTGAACATGAAGAGTGCAGAAGTTTTTCCATCGTCCGTGTATGTAGGCATGGCCTCGGCCCACTTTGTAAAGTAATCCACGGCTACTATGACGTAACCATGCCCCTCGGCCGAAGTAGGCTTATAGTGCATGAAGTCAATGCCCCATTTAGCGAAGGGGCCAACAACAATAACCGGGTGTAATGAGGCAGGGTGGGTGCACTTTTTAGTTTGAAAGTGCTGGCATGGAGGACATTTTTTGACGGCTTCGATATAATATTTAAAGATAGATGGCCAAAAATATCCTGCGTGAAGTATCTTTTGGGTTGTAGCCATCCCAGAGATATGAACTCCAAATGCCCCAGTGTGACGGTCATTTAAGACATGTTCAGCCTCTTCATGAGTGAGACAATGTCGAAAAATAGAATCAATACCACGATGGTACAAGGTATCACTGATGATCAGGTAATACTTTGCATGGTGGCGTATTCAACGATGGTTGTCCCACGAGAGTTGGGGGCTGAAACATTGGGTTTGAAGATATAAAATGATATCTCCATACCACAGATCATACATGCTGACGAGGAACAATGATTCATCTGAAAGAGAGTCATTGGGCTCAAATTTGACATCAGTATGGGGAAGATCACATATCAGCTCAACAAACACCAAAGAATTTTTAGACTTAGCCTTTTTGAATAGGAGATCAAATTCTTACAGTTTCACGATCCAGTGTGAATACTTGCGCCCAAGTACTTGACGTGTCAAAACATGGTACATGGGGTTTGAATCGGCGATGATAGTGGTGGTGCGAAGCAAGATGTAATGTCATAACTTTTGGATGGAAATAACTGCCGCGAGAGCGAGTTTCTCAACATGTGAGTAACGTGTTTTGATGTCAATGAGACCCTTACTTAAGTAATAAATCACATGTTCCTGGGCGTTGTTGTCTTCTTGCACCAAGACCATGGCGATCGTTGTGGCAGAAGCGACAAGATAAAGGATATAATCCTTGTAGTAATTGGTCGGCTGGAGCACAGGGGCATGCGTGATAGCATGTTTTAGGCCTTCTAAAGATCGTTGAGCTTGGTCATTCCATATGAACGGGACATCCTTCTTCATCAATCTCATGCATCCCTACGTCTTTTGCATGAAATTACAGACAAAACGCCTTAAATAATTTTCCTTCCCTTGCAAACTTTGAAGTTTCGTAATATCAGTGGGAGGTGGGAGAGCGACGATGGCTGCCACCTTCAAGGGATCAATGCGGATCCCATCTTTCGAGACTATGAAACTGAGGAGGTGTCCAGACTTGACACAGAAGATGCACTTGTGAGGGTTCAGGCGGATGTTATACCATCTGCATCTAAGGAATACCGCCATCAGATGGTAAATGTGGTACTCTCCTTGCTGTGAATGGGTAGGTAGATCGTCTAAGTAAGGTTCCACAAAGTCCTTCACATCGTGAAAGGAATATGACATGGCCCGCTGGAATGTGGCACCAGCATTTTTAAGACCAAAACGGAGCTTGCGATAAGAAAACATACCCCAAGGACAGATTAAATTTTTCTTGCATTGATCAACCGGGTGGATCTCAATCTGGTTGTAGCCAAAAAATCCATCCATAAAAGAGAAAATGACACTTCCATCATAGTTGTCAATGATCTGGTCGATAAAGGGAGTCAGGTAATTTTCCTTTGGAAAAGCCTTGTTGAGATCCTAATAATCGACGTAGAAACGAATGGTACCATGCTTTTTAGCTACAGGGACGATGTTTGAGACCCATTCGATCAACGAGACAGGGTAGATAAAACCAGATTTCAAGAGATTTTCAATCTCTTCCTTGATTTCCGCAGTCTTTAGGGGGTGCACCAGTCGCAAATTTTGTCGGACTCGTTTAGAGTCAGGATAGGTTTGAATTGTGTGTGAAACAATAGCGGGGTCTATCCTAGGAATCTCCTTGTAATCCCAAGCAAACACATCTCGAAATTGCTTGAACAAGGCCCTGAAAATTGTAACTTCTTCAGGGGAACACTTCTAGCATAAACGAATGTGTTCCACTACACCAGGAGTAACTGATATGTCGACCGAAATGGTAGGTTCAATGTTGGCTAAGTTGCCTTCAGAGTCCGTTTGACACGTAAGTATTGAGGACTGTGAACCAGGGTAGACATCCAGTGTAAAGATGGTGATGATGCGATTATCCACAGTATCCAATGAAGGAAGCAAAGATGATCGATGATGGAGGTCTTCCCACAGAGGATCATCCGCACTCATGATTTCCATAATGGACTCGTCATAATGAAAAGTCCAGAGTAGAGGGTCAGGTAGGGATGATGTCCACCGTAGAGAACAAGAGGTGGAGGCCACAACTAAGTGTTCCTCCGGTGCTAACTGGATAGCCTCGTAAGTGAGTTCAGCGGGTGAAAGAGGCATAGTGTCTCCAATCAGGTGTGTGGTGGATTCATCAGGGAGGAGATCATGTTCATCGTGGAAACATGATTTGGGGGGTCCGAGGTTGGAAAAATGCCCATAAGGGATGAGTCCTTGATGAGGCAACCCCCATGCTCTCATAAGTATGAGAATATTGTCCCAGTGATGGAACATTATTTCCTGGATGAGTAGCGGTGCCAGGTATACAGAAATCCAGTTGGTCGACAGTAACAATTCGGCCTTGATGGGGGAATTGTACTATGTGGAAGACGGATGATGCGACCGCAATCATGGCATAAAACTAATTACAACCAAAAATAATATTATAATCTAATGGGGAAGGGACCACTTCCATGTTAATGGTTGCGGTCTTGCCCCCCAACTCGACTGCTAAAGCTTGTAACAGCCCATGAGGTTGAAAGCCACATCCATCGAATGCTTTCAAGGTGGTGGGAGAATGGTTCAACTTGGGAGAGCCAATGGATCTCCAACATAAAATCAACATGACTAAAGTAGAGGCACCTTCGTCCAAGATGGTACGATGGATTGTCTTCCCAAAATGTTTGTGGCAACTTGAAATTCCAATTGATGGGAAATCATTGGCTTAAAGTATTCCAGCCGGAACATGATGGTATTCGAAGAATCCGGATCAACCGCGCTGATGGCAGCGAGGAGAGTCTTGCGCTGGTTAGGACAGTTCTGCAAGACCTCAAGCGTCGACATAGCACAAGGAGCTTGTTCCAGGTCCTCTACAATATTGTAGTTCTAAGCGGCCCGAGCATTGGGATTGAAAACAACTTTTCAAATCCTGCTCTTGGGCGGATGCAATACTGATTCTAAAGAGGGCTTCTCAATGGTGAGAGAAGTGTGCAGGACAGTGACGTCAGGAATCGAAGTGGAATATTTTTCAGTATTACTTCCAATGGGTTCCTTTAGAGGGACAGATTCATACGAACTAGAACGCATGTTCAAGTTGATGGTCTCACTACGCATCCTGAGAACATGTGCGGTGGAGGATGCTTCTCCTTGGGAAGGAGAGGTGTGTGCGATTAGTTGCTGGTTTTGAGTGGGGAAGGGATCATTGAGAACTGTGGTAGTAGAGTTTTTCTTAAGAAACTTCTGAACTTCGTCTCGGTGGGGACATTGTTTTGAGAAATGGTCTCCACTGCACAACAAACAAGGATACTTTAACTTCCTCTTCTGTTTGGTGTCTTCCTGAGTGGGCTTGGGCTCCTGTTGGTTAGAAGATTTCTTAGGTTTTCCTTTGTTCTTCTTCTTACCACCGGACTTCTGAGATGAAATTGATTGCATAGAATTCACCTCTTCGGTGGAGGCAGGAATGGTGGACTTGGTAGTGCTGTGGCCAGCCTATGGTGGTGATGGGGAAGAACCTTGAGGGTTTGACGAGCCACCGGTTTGAATAGAAGGCTGGGAAGTAAGGGAACCAATAATGCCATCGGCCTGTGGCCCCTTGGGTGGTTTCGCAGGATCATACATAGGGCAAGGTGCGTCAGGAACAATTTCATACAATGTGCTGGATTGAGCAGAGACCAAGTCTAAGTAATGGGCATGGGCAATAGCCCGTTCCTCAGTGACGATTCCTCCCATAGATCCGTCTCGAGCTACGACGGGTAAAAGTTACTTTGTGAACCCAGTCAGCTAAGAGCTGGTCTGGAATATGAGCCTTAATAAGATGTCATCTTCATCGCTATTCATAAATATGATCAGAAATATGAGTGGCAGTGTTTTGGAAAAGGGAGGTCAATAAGTCCATACCAGTCTCATAGCGAATGGGCAAATGGAAGTGGGTAAAAAATGACATAGCAAGAGATCGAAAATTTGGAAAAGAATGGGGTGGTAGCTCAATGTACCACTTGGCATCCGGGCCGGTGAGAGTCTGTTGAAATAACCTAAGATGGATCGAGTCGTCCATCAAGGACTTGGATGAACACCATAAATGGTATCTCAACACATGGTTTTTAGGATCCTCACCAGGCTTGCCATCAAATTTGGGGATATATTATGGTAACTTAACTGGAATGGGTGGCCAATTATGTCCGTGAAAGATGGGATCATTCGTCAGACGAGACAAGTCAGGAAGGTCCAACGTAGCCAAAAAGGGTAGTTGTTGGTTCAGCTAGGGTTACTGATAGTACTGATAAGGCATGTATGGATCGATAGGACATTGAATCGACTAGTTGTAAGGTGTCCTTGGAGGGAACTGACCATAAGGGGGTATGCCGCCTGGACCATAGGTAGGTCCACCACCATAATAAGGTGGTCCATTACCATAATAAGGTGGGATGTTACCGTAAGGTGGGGGTCCGCCACTACTACTGAGATAGGATGGACCTCCATTGCCTCCGCCGGAAGGAGGTGGTGGTCCGCCACTGCCACCGAGATAGGGTGGGCCTCCACTGCCTCCACCAGGAGGAGGTGGTGGTCCACCGCCACCATTGGAAGGGTAAGGGCGGCCTCCTCTGCCTCCACTAGGATAGGATGGTCCTCCACCACTACCACTAGGGTGGGATGGTCCTCCGCCACCACCACCAGGATGGGATGGTCCTCCACCACCGCTACTAGGTTGGGTTGGTCCTCCACCACCACCACAAGGATGGGATGGCCCTCCACCACCACCAGCAGCATGGGATGGTCCTCCACCACCACCACCAAGATGGGATGGGCCTCCACCACCAACACTAGGATGGGATGGTTCTCCACCACCACCAACACTAGGATGGGATGGTTCTCCACCACCACCACCAGGATGGGATGGGTCTCCACCACCCGGGGGGGGTGGCCCTCCGCCTCCGCTTGAAGGGGGAGGGCCTCCACCTCTACCACTAGGGGGGGTGGGCCATGATAACTGGAATGAGGTGGTCCACCAACAAAAGGTAGAGGTCCGCCTCCTCCAGAATTGTGTGTGTGCCCGCCGCCTCCGATGGGAGGTGGGGGTGGACCAAATGTGTGTGGTGGAACTTGAGGGACTGTCGGTGGGGCTCCATGTTGTAAAACATTTTTCTCCCCTCATAGAGTGTATGGATTTTTGGGATAAGGTATCCTGTAGAGTGTGTTTCCGGGATTGAGTTGTCCCGACACAGAGTGAAGATAACTTGGATACGCTTGAGTCCATGGTGGTTGAATTACATTAGATGGTCCCCCAACATGGGATAATCCCATAGTGGAAGGTCCTGGGGGTAAGGAATTTCCAATGGAAGGACCGATGGGAAATCCTCCTCCAGTATTATGGTTAAGAGATGGGGGTTTTCCCCCAGCAACAACTTGCTCACCACTAAGTAAAGGTTGACCCAATACGGGTTGTTGATTATCTACTGTAGGATTAACATTACCTATAAGGAAGGTAGGGGGTAAAGAGTATCCTCCACGTGTGTTTTGGGGTGGGGGAGGAGAAGGTAATGTAACTGGGGTAGTAACAGGTGTGTTGGACTGTTGTCCTTCAACAGGTTGGGTCATTGGAGGTATAGGACTGGTCTCCTGTCTAGGAGATGTATGTGCAGGAGTTGAGGGTTGACTAGATTCAGAAGTGGTCACGTGTTGTGTGGATGATTCCAGTGAGTGAAAAGATAAATAATGACCTAGGATTGGTTGATAAGGAGGTAACGTTGGGTCTTTAACCCTTCGTGAAAGACTTTGTCTTCAAATTTCATCACCCCTGGTACGTAATCAATCCAAGCGATCACGAAGGGGTCCGAAGAGTTCTTCAAGAGTAGGCCAACTACGTGGGGATGCAACGAAAAAAATGAGCCACTGGGTGGCCTAGAGATGATGTCCAATAAGCTGCAGCTGGACCAACAACCGCTGCAGGGCCATCCTGGGGTGGATTTAACCATTCCACCTATCCAGGCTCTCCCGGTAAAATAGGAGGTAGGTCTTGTGAAGTAGAAGTTTGTGCCTCTTCACCCTATGGGGGGTTGGAAGCAAGTGAATCTGGAGGGAACATGTATGCTCCAATATTCAAAGTGGGGTTTTCACCTTCAGGTGACACGACTGTGGCTTATGGGTCCATCCTTACCTTTGAAATTACCTCCTGGTTAAGGGGATATTCAGGCGGTAAGTTCTGAATCCTATGGGACGTTCTCCAAAGAAAGCCAGCTAGAGTGACTGAAACAAAAGTTTCTTCTAAGGTAATCTAAACAAAAGAAAAGCAGTCCAAAAAAATCCTATGCAAACTAAGGCCGCAAGCAAACTTATGTGATAGGAGTGGATTCAAAGGTTTGGAACCTCACATGATTTTCAAGGCTTCACAAATTGCTATATACTATAGGGTCCAATAGTAAAAAGCGATGAGGAGGATTGGGACCGTACCCTTGCCTGAATACCCGATTACCTGTACATTACGTGCGTAGTATTCTCCTCGAGTGCTTTTCTCAGTGTATTGCTCTTCCAAGACGGCCAAAAGGTTAACTCAGTTGGTCTCAGGAATCCTAATGGTGTCTCCCTATATACGCAAGGTACGTGGGAGATCAAATCCGTAGTGGTGCTGTCTAATGCAAAACTGTACGGCACGAGACCTTCTTATATACTACCGAGTACGTGAAACACCTTTCTATATACACCAAGTATGTGAAACACCTTTCGATATATGCCAAGTACGCGTAGTACTTGGTGGGTACATGAAAGAGCTTCGATATACTTGGTTGGTATGTGAAAGAGCTTCGATATACCGGTTGGTACGTGGAAGAATACAATACCCCCTAAATACAGTGCTAGCAAGTAACGATAGTTGCCACATTTTATGACGCCAGAACACGTCTCTAACTTAACACACAAGTTACTAAAAATTTTACCCTAGTTCTACCGTTAATTTTATTTGGATGGTTAGGTGAATGCATGAGGTGAGTACATAAATGTAAACATAATGCAAGCCCTAACTACATGCAAAAATGTACTTTTCTTTTGATGAAATCTATATATGGGAGGGAGAAATTTCTTTCCAAGTGATTTTACCAAAGCAACCAAATGCAGCACAATCCCAAATCTATCAAATTTGATAACACAATTATTCTTTTCATTTTTCTGTTTTTCCAAGCAAAACTCAAAAAATCAACAAGCATGCCAACCAAATCCAAACATTTTCTTTTGTCTTTTCAAATCAAAACTTATGAGATGAAAAGAGAGAAATTTCCTATCTAGAGTACTCTAACTTTTCAATTTTCACAATAATGGCTTAAAAGCACAAAAAACCAAGAATGTATACAATTTCCCCAAGCACAGAATCACTTTTGTTAAACTTGATCTCACTCGAATTTTTCAAGAAAATGAATAATTCATAATTCCTGAAAGTACAAATGATTAATTTTTCTCTCAAACTTTGCAAAAGACTAATAAATGATGAGTTCCAATGCATGAACCAATTTCTACTACAATTTTCAAATGCACTTGAAAACAGTAAAAATGATGCACCTTCAATTTTCCAATGATATGCCAAGAAAACAACTTGATAACAATGATATTTTTAAGCATGAAAACTAAAAAGAAAGTTGATTTGCAGCAATCTAAACACTTAGGAAATCTCAAGAAAATGACAAGCACTCATATGGATTGAAAACACTTCAAAGAACTCAAAACACCCAATCAAACAACTGAATGCAAACAAAGCTAAATGACAAGTGCAAAAAGAAGTTGGGATCAGATCCAATGCAAAGATCAGATCATGTGAGGAGAGGAGGGAAAACAAGTTTAATTGGATGAAGGTGGGGAGACCCAAAGTGTCCACGACTACCAAACTGAAACTTGTTAAAATGGGACCCAATACAAATCCACACGAAATCCAAACACTTTCAACACATAAATAAAAAAGAAGGGTCTCTGACTGGATCTTACAGCACAGAGGGGTCTACACACCAAAATAAAACTCAACTAAAAAATGGAGGGGAATGACCTTGTACCAAATCTAACAAATCGACGCAGTCTGTGTTCATACTCAAAGCGATTATCGCAGGTCACCAGTGCGGGGATTGCGACGATGTCGCAGGATACCAATGATAAAACTGCGGCGACAGAGAAGCAGACTATAAAAAGAATGACATATCGACACTTTGGTTATACTGGCCAGGTGCGATGGGCGAGATCCAAACTCAAAGATCAACAAATCTCCAAGAAATGAGCAATAAAGTGGTTTAAGGATTGTGAGTACAGACTCATGGGAATACAATAGACTCTTCAAAGTGAAGATATTATGGTGAAAAGAAGCTTAGGAGGGAAATATGATGGCTTGCAAAAGAAATCAACTGAACATGGCATTCAAATTGAAAACTAAAAACAATGTTCTTTTTCCCCAGTATGGTCTCCAAATTTGTTTGAGGGACAATCTACTGAGAGCGGACTCAAGGTCTGATCTCCCTAAACTCAATGCAAAACTAGAACAAATGATATAGAATAGAAATAAATTTCCTAGATATAGTTAGAGATTGAGTGGCTAGATGCCTTACATTTTAGATCGTTGATCCTTTCTCCTTGATGTTGTTCTAAGATTTTATGTTCTTTAGATCTCAGCTGCAAAACCTGTCAAGACATAAAAAACAACACAAGTAGTAAAATGCATCTAAACATTAACAGATCTAAGTAAGTAGTTAAGCAGGGAAGCTACACAAACATTATCAATGCAACAACATTTGGTGGAAATCATTTATATTACTGTATAAAAATGGAAAGCACATAGAAGGAAGAGATTACAACCAAGGCTTAACGTAGCAATCCTTCTCCGACCAAGAAAATGCCAAAGCCTCCAAAGGAAGTATAGGTCTCCCAAGAGATGAATAGAGATCTCTAAGCTAATTTCACCAGCATGCAAGTACTATAGGATTCCTCCCTTTGGAATGAGAATGGGATTCACTTATATAGGACTAAGAGGATAGGATAGGTTGAGTTATGGTAGGAGAGAGTTAGGGGATCCTTCCAAAAGGCTAGGAACCGAATGCCAGCTCCCCTATAGGCTAGGGATGGGGATCCACATCACCTAGCTTCGAGAATGGGCTCGAAGATGCTCTTTTATCCAACTAATTGACATCGTCCCAGGCTGCAATAGGACAACCTGCGACGTCGCAGGTTGCACAAGGGTGAACTGCGACGACCTATAAAAATGGGTCAGTTAAGCCCTCCAGTCATGGGAAACTTTAGGGATGTTTACACTGACTATCATGATGGAAAGATTTAGGTGTAACAACTGATTTTCAGTCGAACATGGGAAGAACATGTCAAACAACTTTGACAAGTCCTTGACACTGTCCAACAACATCGACTTTAGTTGAACATGGACAAATGCACCTTTGCGATGACCAACATCAGATATTTGGGGTATGTAATTGACTCTCCAGGCATTCACGTCGATCCAGAAAACGTACAAATCCTTAAATATTGGCCCATTCCTCAAAGCATTCAATAAATGATATTTTCTTTGTTTGGTGAATTTCTATCAACGATTCATACTCGGCTTCAGTCACATAGCTTGGCCCTTGAATCAGTTGACGAAAGGAAATGGGAAAACTGTCTTCAAATGGACATCAACACAACAAGAAGATTTTGAACAACTCAAGCACAAGCTATGCACTGCACCAGTACTTGTGTTACCTGATTTGCATAAGCCCTTTGAGATTGAGACAGACGCATCAGACTATGCCTTGGGCGCAGTGATCATTCAGTCTGGTCACCTAGTCGCTTTTCATTCTGAAAATTTTAATGACATAGTTAGAAGATATTCGACGTACAAAAAATAACTGTATGCCATTGTGCAAGCTCTCAAGCAATGCAGACATTACATCCTTGGTAAGGAAACGGTCATCCTCATTGACCATAAGCCTCTACGGTTCACTCTGACGTAGTCAAAGCTACAAACAACTCGACAGCTCAAGTGGATTAATTACCTACAACAATTTCAGTTGGTGATTAAGTGTCATAAAGGTAAAGCTAATGCTGCCACCGATTGTCTAAGTTGACCACCCATTACTCTCCTTTTCATAGTGATGAGTATGCAGGGACACGACATGACCACTTGGCCTCAATTGCATCAAGACGACAACGACTTCTCTATAGTCTATCAACAACTACAAACAGACATGTCATTGACCTCCGACTATTTCTTGAAAGACACCTTGCTACACAAGCTTGGACAAATTTGTGTACCGATCGGTGAGCATCGACAACAACTCATTTGAAACGTGCACTACAACAAGACTACAGGACATTTTGGAGTAGCAAAGTCACTTTCTATTCTCTAGAAGTATTTATTTTTTCCTACACTTAAAACTAATGTCAACAAGTACATTCAATCATGCGTGGTTTGTGCCATTGCTAAACCACCTAATCGACGATAGAGATTGTACACACCATTGCCAATTCCTAGTTGACCATGGGAATCTATTTCTATGGACTAATTGATGGAATATCCTACTACCAAACATCAACACGATGCAATATTAGTAGTAGTCGATAGATTTTCCAAGATGGCCATTCTCATTCCATTTAAGAAGACCACGACAACACAACAGAATGCTCAACTCTTGTTTACACATGTTTGGAAACACTTTGGTTTACCAATAACCATTACTTTCGACCAAGATGCCATATTTGTCAACATCTTTTGGAAGACTCTCTGGCAGTAGCTAGACACATGACTCTCATTGTCAACAACTTTCCATCCTAAGATCGACGAACATACAGAAGTTGTGAATCGCTTGGTAGTACAACTGCTTCGCATGTACAACCACAAGCATCGACGAACATGGGATGGAATTTTTCCATACATACAACACAACTACAATCGTGCTCAGCACATCTCTATGGGAAAGAGTCCATTTCAGATCTGTTATGGATTTCAACCCTCAGCGCCTATCGACTTGATCAGCTCCTCGACACAGTCGAACTCCGACACCGATTACAACCAAGAGGAAGTTGATAAAGCCTTGAAGTTTAGAGATTATATTTGTGACATCCAAAAGCAAGCACATGAAATGTTACAATGAGAAAATGAGAAAGCTAAGGCCCGACACGACAAGCATCGTATTCCTCATTCACTCCAAATTGGGGATAAGGTCTGGTTACATCTCAAGAAGGAGCGCTTCATTGGTCCATATAAGAATCTCAAACCTATGTGATATGGTACACACAATATTCTTCGATAGATTGGAGAAAATGCTTTCCATATTGACATTCCTGCATGCCTGGGTATGCATCCAGTATTCAATGTGGATCTACTTCGACCATACCACGCACCACTGTTGGAACAGAACAAATTACCAACAACAGAACTCGAATACATCCACCCAGGTGTTCAGGAGCCTCTTCCTTGAGACACCATTGTGGGACGACGACTACGCCATATAAGGACGAACACATTTCCCTTGTTTCAGGTTGCTAAAGTCAGGCATCTCCCCTCCCAAGGAAAGTGGTACTCTGCTACTGAACTAACCAACAAGTTTCCTCACCTCTCTGGGAAAACAATGGGGACCATTGTTTATTAAGGAAGGACGTTTGATCCACTCAGTAGTTGGTATTGTTGTCGAATTCTAACTTCGACATCAACAAGTCATCGACTTCGACAAGTTTCGAATTTGACATGACTTCGACAACCACAACAACTTCGACAAGTTCAACAACCTTAAACAGTTTCACAACATCGAAATGCAGCGTTGACCTATGACTTGCAATTGTCGAGCCACGACCGATTGCCTTTATGTTTTCCAGTCGACTGTAACGGTTGAAATTCCGAAACTATTCTAACTTCTCTTGTAACTGAATGTAACGTACAGGAATCCAAGTGCCTCAACATTCTATATAATCATGTATAATATTTTAACATACATCAATGAATCAATCAGGCATTTAACTGTCGAGTAATAGAAAAGATCCATTCGCATTCTTGCATATTTGTCTATGTGTAATTGTGTTTATCTGCGTAGTGTATTCCTGCTTTGCTTATTCTATTTCTGATTGCTTCCACCATAACAAATCTGACCCATTCAGTCGAACTATTTTCCCCCTCGTGCACCTAGGCACGGGCGGATCATCTGGTGCTTGTTCTGCAAGCACATCCTCTAGGAAATATGTCATAGGAAGTATTTCCTTTATAGTTACAAACCATCAAGAGATATTAGTTAATATAAGAAATATTAAATTGATACATACATTTACAAAAAAGATCAATATAAGGACATATATGATGAACAAATTATGAATGGACGATAGTCCTGTCCCCCCTCAATGTGTCCATGTTCCTGACAATGTATTTTAGATGTTGTGATATTTATTCTTCTCCTTTTAAATCCCTTGCATTGATTACATGGACAATAACATTTCTCATCACCCTTTCTTTTCAGTCCATCCCACAATCTAGCAAGCAATTCTCGATTTTGTTCGTCTGGATCAGGAATATTGTTATGTGATATTTTCTGATACCAAGCTTCACTGATGATTATTGATCTTAAAAAATAAAGATCAACACTTCACTATTTTTAATGACAGTAACAATTGAAATAATTGTGGATTTTTGTATGGAAAATATTCCGTGCGAAGATTATAATTTCCGCAAACCATCGCTTGTATAGCAAACATGTCCAAATATTTCTATAATTTATAGTTTCTAAAAATAAATTATCATCGGATATTCGACGATGTTAACATAGTGACCGTTATAACCTGACTACAACGGATATCCGATGAGGTTAATGTATTGACTGTTGTAGTTGGATATTTGACTTTGATGAGGATACATTGTATTTTTGACTTCAGAAGTTGAAAATCTGACAAAGCCACTAGGATATTCGACACTTGTCAGAAATTCGACGACTACTAGGATCAATTTAAAAAAAAACTAATGAAAATTCGCAATTATAAAGGTGAAATACGACGACAAAGTCAATTTCATGGGATTTCCTCGTCGGATTTTGGGTTCAAATTTGGTTGTGAGACTTGCAAGTTCCATAATTCACATTTTTCTTTTCCCTTGTTATAAGTTACATAAAACTATGTTTGAACATTTATTTAATGTCATGTTTCAACAATGTTCTTATTTATTTATTTATTACTAGCAATTAGTATTCTTGCTGATTTTTCTTTTTGATTTCACACTTTGTAATAAAGAACAAAAATATATTGTGCAGTAGAGCTACAAATCTCACCTGGACATTTTAATTTCTTCCTGTTGTTTTTTAGCCTCACTCATTACCAACAAAAGAGTACATGCATTTTTGTTCATGTCATTTGTGAATATATTAAGAAAAACCATTTAGGTTTACCCATAGCACAATTGATCTACAAACTATAGCATTCTTTACCAAATGGTTTTCTTTGTTCACTTACCAAAGTTGATGCATTCAGTCTAGTGCAAAATTTTAAATAGCAATAGCCATACTCTAATTTAAAAAAAAAAAAACAATAGTTTCTAATTCATGGAGACAACAACAATATTCTAATTAGCAATATCCATCAGGATTCAAGCTCTTATACAAAAACATAAGTCTCTTATTACACTTTTGGTTCTGCAAAAGTGCAATCGACAATTTACTATTTTTGTTGTTTTCCCTTTCTTTTTGGTTTTCCACTTTGTAATATATAATAAAAAGTCTCATTCACTGAAACAAGCAAAGTGCTCTTCTGTACTTTTCCATTTGCTCCTACTTCCTTTTATGCTCATTCATTATAAAGCAACAAAGTCCATGCAATCTTGTTCCTACAATTTGTTAATAGACTAAGATCACCAAGTATACATCTGCATGCAGTAGGTACAAGAAATCTTCTTGCCTCCATTCCAAAGAGTTTGCAATAAGTGCAGTAAGTTAATGCCACATAGCTAATCTAATTGCACAAATTGTAATCATAACACATAATACAAATATGAGCATTTCCTAGAATGTGTTTTGGAGACATCAGATGGAACAATGGATTGCATAATGCACATGCCACAACTACAACAATACCGCCCAACAATTGCAGTCATTTCTTATGAAATCTATACAAAGAGAATCTCATCCATAGTTTTCCACTTGCGGAGACTCTGTGTAGAGGTTCTATTTACACTGACAGTAGATAATGTTATTGCTAAAATAAAAAATACTCAGTAATTCAACCTTCTTCCATTTTTTCCAATTTTGCACATCCATAACTTGCTGAAACATGGAAAACCTATGTATATTGAATAATCTCCTAACAATTTGCGATTCAAACAACTCTCACAAAACGTCATTTTTGCATTGCAACAGAGTTTCTTTAGGTTGTTGCTTATTTCTTATATATTTTGAACTTAGTTAAAAGTTTCAAAATTCTATGTTATAGTAATATAGCTATAAGATTTGAACTATTTTTATATTGCATGTGTCTTTCTAGCAATTTTATGCATTGCTAGATGGATATTGTTGAATTCTTATTATGCATTTACTTCTTTAAAGAAATTATGGATTCAGATTTATTGAAATTTTCCAAAGTTTGCACAAAACAGTAAGTCTAGATTATTTAAACAAAATAGCACCTACACTTAGGTGCTTGATATTTTCCATGCTCCTGTACATATTGTGAGTGGTTGCTACTTTCTATAAATTTTTCTTGGTAACATAATTTATATGAAATTGTCTTCAGTCTAGTGATTTTATGTGCATCAAAATATTGTATTAAATGCAAAATTCATCTAGTCCAGTTGTGTTTTTCCATATTCCCTCTCATTTCCCATTTCATCAAACAATTTCATTGACTTTGTCTATCTTGCTAGTCTGAGAAAGACGAATGTCATACCATTATAAGTTCAACCAAAGCATTATTTGTTTCTTTTGAATCATCCGCACAAGCATTTTAGAATGTAGTCAATGTGAAAATATCTAACTCTAAAGCACTTACCTTGCACAATTTCAGTTTCAGTCATTGAAAAAGCAACACTTGTAACATTTTACCTAGTCGAGAACATCCAAGCTATAGCCTATTCTAGACATCCTGGTCAAATGAAACACACTGCTACTCAATAGTTACTAATCACAGATCTTTGCAAGAAGCAAATACTATCCCAATTGACTAAGTCAAATAACCATAATACCAAAAAGTGATGGTATTTCTTCTAGGACAGTAACCATTTCCCATTCCAAGGAAAAAAATGACACTATCACACAAGAAAAGCACAAATCATCCTTCCTAGAAGCACAAAATAAAAAAAATTAATAGCTACAAGATATAAGCCATTTGCAAATGTATACCAATCATTGAAT
The DNA here is from genome assembly GCA_027924585.1 of Larix kaempferi. Classification (NCBI taxonomy): domain Eukaryota; kingdom Viridiplantae; phylum Streptophyta; class Pinopsida; order Pinales; family Pinaceae; genus Larix; species Larix kaempferi. The sequence continues at coordinate 12,553,853 of BSBM01000344.1, forward strand.
GAAACCTTTCCTATTGCAAAGGTAATAAATCCTTCAAGATTTAGTTATCATTCAAATAGCTTCCCACACATAATTCCTTAGAATTATGGACCACACATTCCTTTCATCACCCTACCAAAATGACAATCACTCTATGAACAAATATTCATTGCACAACCTTATTTTGCATTGTTGTTTGAAAAAAAACATAAATTACTCTAGCACAAAAAAGACTCATAGGAAAAAGATAATGGTTGTGAGTCTCCTGTTCTTTAAACACAAATGTAAAGCACAAAATAATTTCTTCTAGTCATGTTGTCCTAGCAACATTCAAAATGATTGCAATTGAAAAATATGTTTGTTAAATTTTTATTGCAGTCGTTGAAAGAGTTGAAATTTTTATCGAAATTTTTACTAACATTTTTAAAAGAGTTCTTCAATTCCTTCCCGAATTATGTTTCATTTACTCTATGTGTTTCTTTCTAGTATATTTAGTCAAAGATCAAAATCCCATTAAACTATTTTGTTGAATTTCTGTCTTGTTATTATCAAAAGATAAAGAGTATATCATACACTTTTGAGACCACCAAGGCCAATCATTTAACTACAATTTTCTAATTTATTTTGAAGTGGGATTTATTTGTTTCATGACTACTTCATATGCATCTTGTTCTATGGATGCATGAGAATAATATTTCTAAGCTCGTTTTTGACTTGCTAACCTTAACACTGCTGTACCCAAGTGTAGATTTATGCTTGCAACTTGAAAATATGTTTGTTAAATTTTTATTGTGATTGCTAAAGAGTTGAAATTTTTATTGTCATTGTTAAAAGAGTTCTTGTACTCTTTCTTGAATTATGTTTCCTTTAAGCTATGTGGCATTGTCATCGTTAAAGATTTCTTGGACTCTTTCTTGAATTATGTTTCTTTTACGTCATGCACGTCTTTCTAGTATATTTTGTTGAACTTTTGTCTTATTATTATTAAAGATAAAGAATGTATCATACGCCTTTGATACCACCAACGTGAAGCATTTAACTAAAATTTCTAAGTTTATTTTGAATTGGGATTTCTTTGTTTCATGACTACTTCATATGCATCTTTTTCTATAGATGTATACAAATATTGTTGCCGACGTCATTTTTGACTTGCTAACCTTGACACTATTGTAACCAACTATAAATTTATGTAATAATGTTTGCATTGACACTAATGTATTTATAATAGATACTCTAGATCAATTCATAAGATATTGCATTCTTTCTTTAGTCTCATATTTAAATTAATATGTCAAATGCATTTATATTAGTGCTATTCTTTTATTCACTAGCACAAGAACAATGACTTTAGATAGATATCCATAGATGTTTGATTACAATATCTTTATGTAGTTTGCTACTTGTATGAGTGAAATGTTTTTTCATTTATGATTTACATTGTATATTTTCAAGCAACAAATGTTGCCTTCTATTTATTTTAAAATAATTTTGGCCCATTTCCTCTTAGTGCTTCTCCAGTGGAGCCCAATCAACTAAATTTAAATCTTAGCATTTAATCTCTAATGCTTTAGTTCTCTCATGCTCCTTACCTCTTTCAAGACGAATAGATAGAAGCAACACATGGATTCATGGATATAGTTTATTGAATCATGGATATACTGATAAATTTGCCCCTTTTATTTATTGCATTCTTACTATTAATACTCTTAGTTTAGAGTAAAAGTTGCAATGTTCCACTATTTACTGGCAACAACCATCTCGTCTCATGCATAGTGGAAAACAAGTAGAAACATTTTGGTTGTCATGTGTAACTTTAATATGATATGTCATCAAGGTTGCACTATATATGCAAATCCTTACTAAACGTCTGCTAGTGCAAATTTTCTTAATCAATTTCCTTGTTCTTAGTCTCATTTAAGTAAGTTGAATTTAAACTTCAGTTCAAGTAATCATGTATATTAACTTTTTAATGGATAGGTTCAACGGCGATTGTTTCTTTAGTATTATAAGTTCATTTACTTTTACATACTAGCTAGTTGCCAAACAATTTCTTCCCTTTCTGCCTCTTTTCACTATAAACTATATTTTTATGCAAGTTCTCTTTCTTTTGAAACTTTGTTACGGTTTCAATGAATCTATAAAAATTTAAAACAACGCTTCCACTAACCAATTCCTTGGACTTTGGAAATCATAAACAACACATCTTTTCCTTCCAAAATCCAAAAGATCTTCACTAACTATGTCCTTTCACTCTTTGCTTCTGAATGTCTCTGTTTCCTCACCTCTCTTAGTTATTGTCATGGACAATGCCACTCATGGCTCTTATTCAAATAAAATCTCATATTTCATAGCCAATTTTTGTATTCATATGTAAGGATTTAGTCTATGAAGTGTACTTAGATGGTAATTAAAGTTTTTTGGAAGAAATTGAAAAGTAATGAGGTTTTTGCAAGAAATTTGAAGTTTCCTTATGTTAATTAATCAAATCAATTAGTGCACAAATTTATTATGTTAATTAATCAAATAAATTAGTGCACAAATTTATTATGTTATTTAATCAAATCAATTAGTGCACTAGAGACCCCTTATTTCATAGATAAATTTTGTAGTCATATGCAACGATCTAGTCCATCAAGTGCACTTAGATATTAAAAGTTCTTGAAAGAGATTGAAAAGTAATGAGGTTTTTGCAAGAAATTTGAAAATATTTGGAAAACGAACCTTAGGTTTTGGAGCTTCTTGATGCATAAAAAAATATTTTAGTGTATTTAGATCCATGGACCTAATTGTGACAATGTTCATATTGCTAAGAAGCATGTTATTTCATCACGCTATTTACAATAGTTTACAAATTAATTTCAGTTTTATTTTTTTAATAAATATTTTTTTATTTTCATTTTAACTAATCAACTTCACCTATGTTATATTATACATTTTACTAATTTATATATTCTCATATGCTATTTTACACACTCTCCTATAATAAAATTTTAATTAAAATAATATATAATTAGTTTTAAATGCACCTTGTTACTTTCTTGTAATATATTTTAAAATTTAAAATTGAAATAAAATGATATGTTGCTTAGAGAATGATTCAAGTCAACTTACTACTAAATCCATAATCAAAATAAAGGATTTTATTTTATATTTAATTGTGAATTGGAAATAATCCAAACCATATAACTAAACTAATTGCTATCATACTATTGTGGCTAGAACAACTCCCCACGTGAGTTGTTCTCTAAGAACCAAAACTCATGGGGACCCCATACTTAAATTTTTACGCTACTGAGTTCAAATCAAAGTTATAAAAATTTCCATAAAAAAAATGCGGTGCTGATAAACACCACATACCTTGGGATGAAGGGTTATCCTCAGGACAAACTATTTTAGTCGTCGCGAAAAAACCCCACTGCCTCAGAGTCCAATATTCGATGCAATATTGAAACAAATTAACTTTTGAATATCGAATGTCAAACCTTGGTGTGCACTGTGAACCTTTGAAAGTGGGGCTATGTTGAAAACATCTCATTTTAGATGCCACAAGAAAACCCCACTGTGGTCGGAGTCTCCTCTCGTTGTAACGTTGCAAGTTTCTATTTCACAGTGTCATAGGAAAACCTCGTTGAGTGGAATTTTACATTAGTTCCCTTTGATAGAAGTGTTACACATTTATCCCACTGTGACAACACCGATTATTCTCGTATACCTATCGAGGTAGATTTATTCTTAAAATGTCCCATTCTCATCGCCGATGAAAAATCCGAATGCAGTTGGAGTGTGTTGAATTTTGGTTGTCATTGATGTCAAATGATGTCAAAGAGGACTTAGTATCCTTGTGCTAGTTTGAAGAAGTACATAAGGTACATGAACAAGTCCTTAATCCATCTAGTCGTGGTACTTCAAAGGTGATGTCAAAGAGATGGGTGGACAAGTATCGGGAGTGCGCAAGACCCACCACGTGGAAGATGTATGCAAGTCTCAAAAGCGTGCAAGAACCACCAAGAAATAAAAGTCTCAGAAGTGCGCAAGACCAATCAAACAAAAGAAGTATACAAGTCTCGGAAGCACAGAAGAGTCTTGGAAGCAAGAGGTGGTTCGACAAGTCAAGTGCATAAGACCCACCAAGAGATGGTACTTCAAGGGAACAAGACCCAATTGGTAGTGGTTCCCAAGTGCGCAAGTACCACTATGCTAAGGAAAATGTGTGCGCAAGAGCCATAAGGCATGATACCTCAATTGCGTAGATCAAGACAAGTGGCGGATGTGTAAGTTAGCTCGAATGTGAAAAAGGAAGAAGGGATGTTATGAAAAAATTGTGGACACATGGTTTTCACAAGACAAATATAAATAAGAAGCCAAGTTGGAGAGTGGAAAGAAAGCTTGAAGATGAACAAGTGGTGGTATTCTAATTTGGAAAGCTTTGAATTATTGGGGTATTAATAGCTCATTGAATCGACACAACATAATCTATAAGAGAGCCAAATGAGCAAGTATAGAAAGCAACACAACATATAATGCACAAACTGAGGTAGTTTATCTGAGACAGATGTGCAAGGACATAATAGCAGCATAGTAGATGATGCGTATGATGATGTGGTTTATCTGAGACATATGCACAAGAACATAACAACAACACAGTAGATGATGCGCAGGATAATGTGGTTTATTTGAGGTAGATGTGCAATAATAGAACAATAGAACATAGGAAGATGTGTAGTATATATTGAATATGTAGATGTGTAGAACCATAGCAATATTCTGAACATCTCACATATTTTTGATGTGTATGAAGTATGAGAACCAAAGTGCAATATTGATGCAATGACGTGAATTTGGAATTGATATGATGATATAGTACAACAATTGTGAAGGACATAGTATATAGTATGTGCGCACGAAGGAAAGTAATGTAGCAAATCTGAATAGTGCATAGTTCAGTAGAAAACGATAGGAATATTATACAATCGTATCATGGAGGTAGGATGGGACAAGGAACATGGAGTCAGTGATTCCTTCAAGTCAAATCTTGTAAATCCAGGGGGTTGGTTCCTCCTTCTAGTTGGTGCTGGTAAACAAGGGAATTGGTGCTTCCTTCAGGTTGTAGGCTGTAAATAAGGGGGTTGGAGCCGCCTTCCAGTTGGTGTTGGAGAATCTTGGAATTTGGTGCTTCCCATGAATGTAATATTTATTATATAAGAATGCATTTTGTGGTTTTATCCTGTTTGGGTTTCCATGTTAAATAATTGTGTTCTGTGTATTGCACATGCATTGATGAATGACATTGTTTATGATGAATGCATAATATAAGTACTATTTAATTTTGGTAAAAGTGAAATTTTTGTTCAGAGCTACGCATAATACTGATTCACCCCCCCTTAGTATTTATAATATTTCCAACAATTGGTATTAGAGTGGGTGTCTTTAGTAACAACTTAAAAATTGGAAGATAGATCCTTGTGAAGACATGGACACGCAAGAAGAACTCTCCACTAATAGAGCACCTAGATTTGATGGCTCAAACTACACTTTCTAGAGGATAAGAATGAAGGTGTATCTGTAGTCCCTTGGTGCTGATGTTTGGCAGTCAATTGAAAATAGCTATAATGTTCCCACAACTGCACGAGTTGATCCAGCTGAAACAAGGTAGTATGAGTATAATGCAAGAGCTAGGAATGCGTTATTGTGTGGATTAGCAAATTCTGAATTCACCAAGGTCATGCATTGTACTTCAGTAAAGGAAGTATAGGACAAACTCAAAAATATCTATGAAGGGCATGAGAAAGTAAAGAAGGAAAAACTACAGACATATTCTAGATTATTTGAGTCTTTGAAAATGAAAGAAAAATAAATATTGCTTCAAAATTTCTTCAAGTTGATGAGATAGTTAATTCCATCGAAGGTCTTGGAGTTCAACTAACCAAAGGATCGATTGTGCAGAAAATATTGAGAACTATACCACCGAGATTTGACTCCAAGGTGTTAGTTTTAGAAGATAGAACTAATCTTGAAAGATTGGCAAAGGGTGAGCTTCATGGAATATTCATTGCATATGAGATGAGAATCGAAAGAGAAAACCCCACTAGGAAAGAAGAATCCTTCAAATCCATTAAGAAAATAAAACATGAGCATGAGAATAGCTCATCTAACGAATCATATGAGGAAGAGGCAAATTTTGTAAGGAAGTTAAAAAGTGGATGTGGCAAGTAAAGGGTAAGTTAACATTCAAATGTTCTAGATGTGGTAGAGTAGTCCATTTTGCTTCAAAGTTTCCTTACAAAGAGGATAGAGACAGTGATAGTGAAGAAGATGTAAATTACATAGAATGAAGGATGACACACCCATAGGAAAAATATAAAAACATAAAGAAGTTCCCTAAACAGAGGAAAAGTTTGTACTCCAGGGAAGACAACAATTCATCTAAAGAAGGTGATTGCGATGATAGTCTAAAAGAAGTGATTTTCATGGCATTTCTAGAAGATGAAGGCACATAAAAAAATAAAAAGTGTTGTTCCTCTATCAAGAAAGACACATCAAATACACATAGTCAATCAAGAACTCTAGATAAGTACTTTTTCAGTGGAACCTTTAATTCACCTCCAAAACCTACTGTAGAAATTAGATCATATAATTAGTCTGAAGAGGAAGAAACTACATAAGTCGATTGGGAAGGTGAACTAGTTAGTTCCCTAGAAGAATTGGATAAATCATGAAATAATAACAAACTTTTGCAAGACCAACTGTCAAAATATGAAGAGCATGTCAAGAGAGCTAAGTTTATTCAAGAATCACTTGAAAAACAAGTGAGTGAAAAGTAAATGGATCTTGATAAACAATTGGACTGTGCAATACATAAAATAAGGAAGCTTGAAGAAGAGGGGTATGTATTGAAGATATCTCTGGAAGAATCAAAGTAGAAAAATGAGTGGCTGGAAAATCAACTTGAGCAAAGGAATAGAGAAATTTATCACTTAGAATAAGAACTAACTGAGATGAAAAAAAAGGGACAGGCTCAAAGACACATCATGAATGATACTCTAGACTATGCAAATCCAGGAAATGACAAGATTTGTCTTAAAGTGGAAATGGAGAACAAATTCAATAATAGCACATCAATCCTATACAAGATATTGAATGATTAGAGATCACTAGTAGACAAATCAAGACTTGTCTAGGATAGGTCAACTAAGAATATCTATGACAGCAAGTACACTTCAAATCAAATGGAGTCACTTCAATCTAGGTATGATAGTTCTCTCAATTATTTCAAATTTCTTTGTCACACTGATAAAAGAAGGTTTAGTACATTGAAGTGCGTGTGGTGCAACTACAATGAACATATTACAAAATATTATCATACTGTAATATGTTGTACTTGTGATGGTTTTGGACACAGGGTTCAATGTTGTCAAAGAACAATAAATCATCCATAAATAAATACTTTATATGAAATCAACAACAAGACATGGACCGACAAGCGAAGTAGTTAGGTGTAGTATCAAAATGGGTGTGCGCACATGAATAAGTGGGTAAAGAAAATTTCGGAAAACATGTACAGTCGAAGAAAATAATTCAAGTACATATCAAGCAGAAAATGATTGCTTCCCATCTTGCTAAACACCAAAAGGATGAGTAAAATCCTTGAATTCAACCACATTATTCTTAGGAATTCAAGGAAAGCATTAGTAGGTAAGGTGAACATTTGAATCCTGTTGTATAAAGTCACATTGATGTAAAGTTGCAAAGGAAATGCACATATATCCGTAAAGAAAGGTAACAAATACTACCATAGGAAATTATTTGTGAAGATGTGTTGAAGTAAAATTGTTGCACAAAGAATTTATACATGTGATTGTTGAAATAAGGGTATAAATAAATATTTCTTTTGAACAAATAGAAGTTCCGCGCATATATAATATTCTTACATAATCAGTGTTTGTATTATATTCAAAAGTTTCCATTACGGGGAGCAAAAATTACGTAAGATATCTGTCGTGGAAATCATAGTCGAAGAGGAAGAATGCTAAGGCCTAACAATGATCAAAGTAGAACAATAGAAGCTGCGTTGAACAAAAATTGAGAGTTACAAAATTGACTTAGAGTCGAAGCTCAAGGTCCACCTCTACGACATGGTTGGATGGTTGCTGAGACAAGCGAATTTCAAGATCCACTAGAGTCTGCTCGATGAAATTAGAGTCTTGTAGAAGTTGAAAAAGTTGCAGTATCGAAAAATACGTGTTTGCATTACATTGCTCCATTCGAATCGAATTCAGCAAGTCAAGAATTTTCTTTTGTTGGTTCTCCAGGCATTCGATTCTCTTCTTCAGATTTGACAATTCCTCTGAATTACCATGGTTAATTTGAGATTGCGCATACCACTGGATGAAGTCAGATTCCTTCACCTAGGATTTCCAAATCCCCATATATACTTTCAACATCACGAATTCATCCTATTGCGACTGAACAGGTGAAAAAATATTGTCAAACGAATTGTTAAATCTTTAAAAGTAAGAAGAGATGGCGGATGAAGTTGAGACACTTAGAATAAGATTGACAAGGAATGAACCAGGATGAAGAACCAAGCCATACAAAAATCATATATAGAGTTGGAAGATGTCCACCGTATGCAAAAAATAATTGAAGATACGTTGAGGGTAATTGCATTCACAACTGCGCAATCTAAAGCTGGTTGGAAGATGTCAAAATTAATTGCATGAATTAATAAGATTGAGCTAAAGGAAAAAAAGTAAAAATCAAACTCATTGTTTTGTGTGATGGAAAGGAGGTCATCTAAATGGTCTAAGTATGACAACAAGACGTCATATTTTTCACACGAGTTATCAATCACATCGACTTGTTGCCAAGCTGGTTGACGGATGGAAATATGTGCAACATTAAGGAAGAATATTTAGAAGTTGTGAAAAAATGTGTGAAGTAAGGAAAATGATGTGTGTAATAATTTCAATATTAATGAAGATGTGTTTAATTAATGACGGAAATTTGTCAGCATAGTAGTTGCGACAAAAGAAAGAAAAGAATGCAGGAAGAATAGAGAATGCAAAGTCAAAAGCACAAAGAGATTGCAATTGCGCAAGGAGAGCGTTATGTTGCGACAGGAAGATGAGTAAAAAGCATGATGCTTGAGCAAAGACTAAATATGATAGAAAGAAACTATTTTCCATTGATGTCAAAGGGGGGGAAATACCATGAAGCATGCATCAGTGATAATGAATTTCATAGAAATGAAAAACATAAGAGAAGTACTGATAGCAGGTTGTGTAGAAGAAGAAAGGTTCAAACTCACAAGAACATAGGGGGAGTATTGTGCTATGTGCAAACATAACAGGGGAATTCATGATTGGGAAGACCAAATATTCATAATGTGTTGACATCAATGCCAAAGGGGGATATTGTTGAACTTTGGTTGTCATTGATGCAAAATGATTTCAAAGAGGAATTAGTATCCTTGTGCCAGTGCGAATAAGTATATGAAATCTAGTTTGAAAAATTACATAAAGTACATGTACAAGTCCCTAATCCATTTAGTCGTGGTACTTCAAAGGTAATGTCAAAGAGATGGGTGGACAAGTCTTAGGAGTGTGCAATACCCACCAAGTGATGCAAGTCTTGGAAGTGCGCAAGACCCATCAAATGGAAGAAGTATACAAGTATCAGAAGCGCACAAGAGTCTTGGAAGCAATAGGTGGCTAGACAACTTAAGTGCGCAAGACCCACCAAGCAATGGTACTTCAAGGGAGTAAGACCCAACGGGTAGTGGTTCCCAAGTGCGCAAGTCCTACTATGCTAAGGACCATGTGTGCGCAAAACCCACAAGGAATGATACCTTAGTTGCATAGATCAAGACAAGTGGAAGATTCATAAGTCAAATCGATCGTGAAGAAAGGAAGAAGGGATTCTATGACCAACTTGTGGAAAAATGGTTTGCATAATCCAAGTATAAATAAGAATCCATGTTGGAGAGTGGAAATCAAGCTTGAAGATGTACAAGTGGTAGTATTCTGATTTGGAAAGCTTAGAATTATTGGGGTATCAACGGCTCATTGAACTAGAACAACATAATCTAGTAGAGAGCTAGATGCGCAAGTATAGAAATAATCACATCATATAATGCACAGAATGAGGTACTTTATCTTAGACATATGCAGAAGAATAGAACAAAAACATAGCAGATTATGCGCAAGATGATGTGGCTTATCTGAGATAGATGCACAAGAACAAAATAGTAGCACAATAGATGATGTGGTTTATTTAATATAGATGCACAAGAACAAAACAACAGAACAAAGGAAGATGCACAGTATCAATTGAATATGTAGATGCGCAGAACCAGAACAGTATGACGAACAACACACATATTGTTAAAGTATATGAAGTATGGGAACGAGTGTGCAATATTGATGTAATGACGTGAAGTTGGAATTGATGTAATGATACAATACAATAATTTTGAAGGAAAAAGTATATAGCAGGTGCACATGAAGGAAAGTAATGCAACAAACATGAAGAGTGTGCAATTTAGTAGAAAACAAGAAGAATCTTCAACAGTCATATCAGGGAGGCAGGACAGGGCAAGGAACAAGGAGTTGATGCTTCCTTTAGGTCGAAGCTTGTAAATCCAGGGGGTTGGTGCTGGTAGATTAGGAATTTGGTGATTCCTTAAGGTTGTATCCTCCTTCTAGTTGGTACTAGAAAATCTTGCAATTTGTTGCTTCCCATGAATGTCATCTTTATTATATAAGAAAGTATTATGTGGTTTTCTCCCATTTGGGTTTGCACATTAAATTTTTGTGTTCTGTGTATTGTGCATTTGTTGATGAATAACATTGTTTATGATGAATCCATAATATAAGTACTATTTAAATTTGGTAAAAGTGAAATTTGTTCATAACTACGCATAATAATGATTCACCCCCTTCTTAGTATTTACAAGATTTCCAACAGAGTCTGTGAATAGAAATGATCCCTAAGTTTCAATTTATTTCCGTCGAATGGAAACCTTGAGGATGTAGCCTCTCGCATTGGAGAATACTTCTACATGCACCTCATACCTTTCTCTTACTACTTTGACCATGTATTATGTCAGAGGTTTTAAAATCGGGCCTTCCCTAAAGGATCCCTTGTGACCAACACCACTATTCCATCACCAATGACTACAATGTGTACCTTTGAAATGGAAATGAGGTTTCTATACCTAAATCGTTCATTGACGGTAAAAAATCGATGCCTCTCCACGGATTCTTACAATCGGCCTAACAAAATGAGTACTTTATTACTTAATATAATTCCAATTGTCGATCTGTGTCACCAAGATTATAGCATGGCACTATATGAGAAGCATCACTGGATGAATTATGCACCTTTTCTATTCCATTAAAGGATTTTTAATCCCAAATCCTCTCCCATTATTTCATAATAAATGCATGCAATAGTTTTGTTTGAAATAAACCCAAAAAGGGACCTTATACATATAAATCACAATGGGCATAATGTAATGCAAGTTTAGTATATTTTCAAATATATAAAAAATAAGGAAATGTTAGTTTCTATAAGAGAAAATTAAATCTTGTCTTACTCTATCAAAGCCAATGCTGGGACCAACAACCTCACAAAATTTTGTAATACACTTCATAGCATGTCCGCGAGTCTTAATAAATAACACTCTTTAAGACACCCTTGCAAGTAGCAACTTGTTAAAAGCATACAATCGTGATCATCCTATAAGCAACTTATTTAGTAGAATGAAACAATGGTAGTGCCAAATATATTATCTAGTAACATCGAATATAAAGCAGATCTAAAATACATAAAACAACACATCCTTTTGGAAACTTTGACACAATAAAAACAATGTATGTAATGACCTCAATGACCTTCTACTAAATCTATAGGTCAGATTTTTCACAAACATTTGGCATCATAATACAAAATGTCCTAACACAAATATATCAGTTGATGTTTCAAAATATACTTGGACATTTTTTCACCCCATCTAGGAAGTGCACATAGTAAAAGGACCAAAATTTTAGCTTTTTGCTTGAGATCACTCAAATCCTCAATTGTTTCATTCAAAGAGGTTATTGTTGTGAATCCTAAACAATTCAAGGGAAGCAAAATCATTACCAATTTTAAATATTAAAAAGAAATGTCAAACATAACATCCTTCTGTACAAAACTACAAATATAAGTTGGACACAACATACTTATATTTGAAAATATCCCACATAAATACAAAATTGAATGTTTGATATGTAAAATATTCCACTCAAATTAAAAATTCCAAAATAGCTTGAAACATAAAGATTACATACTTGATATGTCTTAAGGGGAAAGGCATTATGAATGAATTTCCTGGTTAGCACTACACACTGATGCAAACCTGATTGTGGTACAACAAAAAATGGTCTCACAAACAAATTAAAGCAATTGGCAGATTTCTATAAGCTATCTCAAGGCACATCATTGTTAGACATAATGCACGTTTTTGGTATGTAAACAATGGAAAATTTCAAAAAAAGTTGTAGATTTATAGATAATAGGCAATTCTTGTGCATCGCTATTTTTCCATAATTTTTAATTTTAATTTTATATATTTGATTTTAAATTAAGAAAGTTAGTGAATCCCTAGAATGAGAAAGTGGAGTGTTAGACCCCACTATGAGGGTATTGACAAAATCAATGAATTTTTTTTAGTATGTAGGTATTCATCTGTGCTTGTGTGGGTAACTTTTCATTTTAAAAATAGGTGAACCAATCAAAAGTTGGAAAGTAAATAAGGAACCTTTGTTTTTTTATAAATTTTACATACGATGAATTAAAAATAAATAAAAAAATATAAAACAATATTGTCTTCCTCAAAAAAAAATATATTTGGAATTTGCACATAGAGCTCTTTAAGGGTGTGAAATGTCATTAACAACAAACATGTATAGCACATCCAGCTTTGAAGTTGGAAAAAAAATGAAAAAACGGATGTGTTGTGTTATTTGCAGGTCGAACCTACAAGTTTGAAAATCTGAACCTAAAACCAAAGCGAAAAACTCAGCCACCACGTAAATGGGAAAAGAATCCCGGAAATATTTTTTTAAGTTTAAAAGATGCATGCGTTATTATTTCAAAAATAACTTGCACACATTAATAACATGTGCACGCTAATAACATACAAGCACTACTAAAATAAAATCATGTGTGCATTATATTATTGAAAAAATGACATCTAATTTTTGAAACTAAATGAAGGTAAACCATAGTAATCACTAGTAACATTAAATTCTTAACGTAAAAATGACATTCTCCTTATATTTCATTTTCTACAATTTTACTTAAATTTTTACTATTAGTTGTTTCAGGATGTTCAAGAGTGGTTCAAACCTCATTGGACTTCATATGCAAAAAGTAGACTTTTAGATCCCATTCAAAATTCAATTGACTTAACAGTGTTCAGGGTTTCAGATTGCAATGTTTCCAATGGATTTGATCATTTATGAGGGTATGTTATTGGCATTAATCAAGCACACCAACCCCTTATGTACCTTGATGTTGGTGGTGTTGGTTGTTTAACTCCTTTGTCATGCCCTTAGAAAAAATGTACCCTTCACTAAAAAAAAATTACTTATTAGGCATGGGAAGCTTTTTATACCTTTTTTAA